>OZ030018.1:57640993-57770993 GCA_964023405.1 Apodemus agrarius
AAGAGTTTACCTGTGCCCACTGTGCTCAGACTGTAAGACATCACTGTCAGTGTTACAGAAATCTGTCATCCACAGATACTAAGCTTTTTTTTTTCAGTAAAATTAGAAGGAACCACAATTGTCAAGAAAGCTTGTGTGCATAAGCAAAAAAAAAATAAATAAATAAATAAATAAAAATAAAAAATGTGATTTTATATGGCTGTTAATTCCTAGACAATAGTTTATTCCACATTCAAATCCTCAGAATGCTTAAGTGCAATATACATGTGTGTGTGTGTGTGTGTGTGTGTGTGTGTGTAGATAGTGTACTGAAGCATAGATGACATGTTTGTGCATAGCTAAGAGTATCATATGTGTGTGTTTAGGTTATATAAAATCCTTCGTGTTGAAAAAAACTGAACCTCCATGCTTATCAACTGCACATAAAATCTAATGGCAGCTGTAACTTATGGGCACCTCTAGCTCCTCTTTGCATTTTTCTTCTTCTGGTGCTGGGAAAGAGGAGAGTTAGGAAAGAAACACGAGCATTCCTCAGGCCCCACTTCCCTAAAACATGTTCCATCCAATCTCTCCAACTGTCTGGAATACCCTTCTCTACCCCCACCCCATAGCCCTCCCAAGGCAGTGCAGAAAGTCGGTGGGTAATTGGGTCCAGATTGGAGCTGTTTAAATATTCATGAGGCTGGCAGGGGACTGGGAGGGGGCGACTGTCTAGAAATGGGGGGGGTAGGGGCTATGGGAAGCGATTAGTCACTGGAAGCTTGTGAGCAATTCTGAGAAAGGGACCCAGGGAGAAGGAAGAAAAAGATTGGGTAGGGGGTGGAGGAAAGAGAGGAGAAGGAAAGAAGGAAAAGGAGAGAGGAAAGAGGAGGAAGGGAGGAGAGAGAGAGAGAGAGAGAGAGAGAGAGAGAGAGAGAGAGAGAGAGAGAGAGAGAGAGAGAGAGAGAGAGAGAGACATGTGCGTGTGCGGTGAGCAATAGCTGAGGACCTTACAGTTGCTGCTAACTGCCCTGGTGTGTGTGAGGGAGAGAGAGGGAGAGGGAGGGAGAGAGCGGGAGGGAGGGAGAGCGCGCTAGCGCGAGAGAGCGAGTGAGCAAGCGAGCAGAAAAGAGGTGGAGAGGGGGGGAATAAGGAAGAGAGGAGGAAAGGAGAGAAGGCAGGAAGAAGGCAGGGGAAGATATACCACCATGCTGTGCTGTATGAGAAGAACCAAACAGGTAGAGCTAAAGATTTTTTTTACTTCTTTGCTGTTGTGAAATTATCAGAGTACAGTATTTCCCCCGTGAAAGGCAGAAAAAAATTTTTTTTTAAAAAAAACCTGCTTCTGCCCTGGCATGGTGCTCTGGTTTCCTTAGCATATGGTAACTGATGGGCGCATCCCGGCTTTATTCTTTTCTGCCTTTCATGTTCTGGTTTTTGGAATGCTGCTACTAATTAGGGTGAGGGGAGAGAAATATGCCGGCTTGGCTAGAAATATGATTCCTCTCGCCTATTAGTAAGTGCTCAGAGGCTAGGTCTCTGGGTTTGAGGGTGTGGATGCAGAAAGGGGTGTGGGGACGATGCGGGCTGTATCTATGAGATCAGAAAGCTATTCTTTATATTATTTGTGAAAAACGTGGTTTGGGGGGAATTAGATTCATGTTTCAGCACTGCCTGTTCTGTGATTCAAATTTTCTCACATGTGCTGCAGAAGATACCTGATTTCGTGCTCGCATGAGCTTCAAAGGGTCGCAGGTGTATGTGGGGAAACGTGAAGGTTTTATTTATTTATTTAATGAATGAATGAAACTGATTTAGGAGATTTTTTTTTTTAATTTTTAGAGAGAGCCTAAAGACAACGAGGGTTGGGGGGAGAACTGGCTATGCCAAAAGGGGAAAATCCTCTTCCTGAGATCAGGAGCGGATTGTGCTCCAGCTGGTCCGGGAAGAGGGTGGACCACGCCCCTAGGAGCTTTGCGCTTAGATGGGATGGGAAAAGGGGAGCCAAGCCAGTATTACCTGTTGGAAACCATGGCTTTTCTCTTTCCCCTCTACCTGTGAGTCTTTCCTGCCATTAGCAGCGACCAGAGGTGTGTTAATATCCTGGAGGAGTGTGACTCGTGTTCATCAGCGTAAGGGATGTGTCCAAGATGAGCTGGAATCCCAATCCCCACCTCCCCTCCCCCACCGCCTTGATTTTTTTCCATTTTATTTCATGCTCACTTATTTCTTGATAGACGTTTTAGAAACTTAACTGAGGTGAGGGTGGAGAGACGTGAGAAGCTTGGGATCCTGCAATCATCCACAGTGCAGTAACACTCCAAATGCAGCTTTCAAATATCCCTAAGAACATGCTTGAGTGATTTTTAGAGAAGGTTAAGGGGAAAAAATGGGTGTGGGGTTTGAGTGTGTGTGTGTGTGTGTGTGTGTGTGTGTGTGTGTGCCTGTGTGTGAAGGCAGGGTGGGGTGGGATGGCAGTCTTGGTTGTCGAACCCCTCTGCAAACTGATTGCCTTAAGGGCGGGGTGCAAGACAGGGGCATTTGGAATTATTCTTGTGCAGGTATTGGAAATTGGAAGATTTGTTATACATTTCCTGAAGGCGATGGAGAGGGGTACAGAGGAAACAGCTCTTCAGCCTGGCCACATGGAGCCAGCGCCCTGGAAGGAGGGGGTGGAGAGTGGGGAGGAGGCAGGATGAGAAAAAGAGGTAAAAGCCCAAATGTCAAAGTAGTCAGAGGAGAAGCAAGCCCACAATAAACAAACAAGCAAATAAATAAATGTAGATCCTGGGTTGCGGAAGGGGTGAGTGGAGAAAAGTCTGTCAAGGCGGGGCAGGGGGGTGCTGCTGCCTGTATTTCTCTAACTGCTCTTGGCTCCAGAAACTGATACTTCCACTGGAACATTTGTAAAACATCTATCCCCATGTCTTCCTTCATTTTAATAAATGAATGTAACAGATACAGGTGCAAGGGGTGGTGGGGGGTGTTGAAGCACACCCTCAGAAAATGGTTGCAGGCTGGCTGCACTGGCCAGCTTGGGAAATACATTTTGGGAAGGTGGAGCCTTAGGGAAACCAATACTATTCATTTTAAAGGCTTGAATTTTGGAAAGAAAAGTGTGGCTGGCTGACAGCTTGTTCCCACCCTATTTTTATGCAGGGGAGTATCCACACATCTCCTTCAGTAAAGGGAACCAAGCTTGGATTTTTAAGACAGGGAATTGGGGCTAAAGGAATTCCCTCCCCCCAAAGAACTAGGACAGCTGCTTCCTCTGGCCTCATCTCACTGACAGCCAGAGCCACACACACTCTGATGTGTAAAGGGGATGAAGATGAAATTCCATGTTTAGGGACTTGTAGGAATTTGCATGTAAATGTGTGTAGCACGAACATCCTTCCCATGCAACCATTACGCATGTACTCTGTATGGATCTCACAAGCTTCCCTGTGCTTTGACATCACTGATGCAAAGGAGGAAATGGAGTGTCTAGAAACGGTCCTTTCTACCTACATATTTTATGAATAGGTTCTTAGGTATGACCTGGTTATGTGGCCCCCATTATGTGTGATTTGCATATGTCAGTATTTAAGGTATGATTAAACCAGACCGAAGGAAATGGTGTCTTCAGGGCGTGGGCTCATATCACATTGACTGGCATTCATATAGTATGGACACTTAAGTCCTGCAGGTTTCCTTCTTGTGAAATAACCCTCTATCATTCCAGTGAGCATCTAAGGGTTTCATTCCTTCTTCTGGAAGGTGTTTATCATTCCAGCTTTTAACAGGGACTAAAATGAGGGCACAAACCTGCAAAGGTCTAACTCTGCCACACCCATGAACTCCAGCAGCAATGTGGGAGGGGGCTGGAGGGCCTGCACTTCCTTCCCCTTCCGCTTGAGCAGCAAAAGCAAGCGGTCTCAGATCGCTCTAAGTTGTGATACATTGTCAGTGGGTGTGAAGAACACTTAAATGATCTCTAGTAGCCATTACTTTCCACTGTACATTATTAAAGCAGAAAGGAGAGAGAGAGAGAGAGAGAGAGAGAGAGAGAGAGAGAGAGAGAGAGGACTACAAGGGAGTAGGTAAAGGAGGGTTAAAATAAAAGAATTCTGGGGATTTTATTGGCTCATGCTTTTCAAATATCTTGAGGCTTACTTTAAATAGCTCAATTACCATGCATATTGCAGACGATTAAAAACTTGCAAGGTGTGATAGTCTACAGAGGAAAAAAATGTGAGATACTTCCTTTGTTTAAAAATAACGACTTTAGTTTGTAGCTTAAGTGTTAAAAAATTACCCTGCAAGCAAGCAGACCTGCCCCCACCTCTCTGCTGGCATCTCCCCCCTCCCCATGCATTACATATTTTTATCTTTGAGAAAGCAGGTATTGGGTTAGAACCCCAGCCTTGCTGTTCCCTTCCCCCTCACAGCTTCTGGACTTGTGGAAGGGTCCGGCTCTGCTGCTGGGTGGGGACCATTCTTTCTAGTAAGAAATTGGATTCCTGCTCAGTGTCTCTGAGCCACACCCAGCGTCATCCAGGGACTTAGTGAATTGATTCAACAGAGGCCTTCTACTTAATATAATTGAAGCTGTCCATTTTTAACAACCCTGGTATCGGCCATATGTTTCTAAAACTGAATGGAAGAAATTATTTAAAAGGTTTTTTTTTTCCCCCTTCCCAAATCATCTGGACTTCAGAGAACCTTTCACAGTTTGTGGTGAATTTAGCAATACGCTCGTTTCTGAGTATTTCAGTTGTACCGTGGCACGTGCTCAATGACCCCTGATCCTTCATGTTAAGAGAGTCCTCTGAATGTCACCGTGCTCCCTGCTCACTCCACTCCTGCTAGCTATGCTGAGGCAACTGGAGGAAGAAAACACAGGGTTAATTTTCCTTCTTGCTGAGCTGGCGGAAAAACTGCAGAAACCTCCTTTGATGTTGCAAGTGAAGGGCAGAGTTCAGGCTCACCAAGAGGGAGGGTGGCCCAGGGTCTTCTTCTGTCATCCTGAAATTACTAGTGACATGCCTGGGGCAGAATGAGTCCACAGACTTCAGAGTTTTACTTGGTCCCATAGGGAAGGGGCTGAGGGCTTCCAGGCAATCTGTATTAACTCATTGTACTCCCTCCCCTCCCCTCCCTTGCCCTCCCCTCCCCTTCCTTCCCCTCCCCTCCTCTCCCTTCCCCTCCCCTCCCTTTCCCTCCCCTCCCTTCCCCTCCCCTCCCCTCTCACCCCTGCAAGGGCCATATTGACTTTAAGACACATCTAAAACCTTCCTCTATGAAATGAATTCAAAGAGAAGCCTCTCTCCAAGTTCATCAAGAGCAGGTACAGCATTTAACCCTTTCGCGTCTTGGTTGAATCTTAAGAGAGGAAGTGTTACCTGTAAACCAAAGAGGCTAAGCTGGGTCAGCGTCCTGCCTCTTGGATTTTGAAGTGTAGACAGGTTGTCTCCAGGCAGTTGAAATGAAATCTTTATAAAGAGTCTCCAAGGAGCACATTGCTGGGAGACCCCAGTTTGTGCCGCTTACAGACTCAGCCACATTGAGTGGCTCACACATTATGGATGGGTTTTAGTTACTTCCTGTCAGGAGGACCGAACAGCTGAATGACTGAAGCTGTCCAACCAAAAAGCTAAGTAACCCGCCCCACCCCCACTTACCTTAAAGGGTGTTATAAGGATTTCTCCAATCTGGACAGGACAGCCATTCTCCCCCCACCCCCCACACACACAACTGTGAGTACAAACTTGGTCTCTTTCTATTGGAGATTTTACTCCTGCTCAAGCTGAGTGCTCCATCCGCCTGGATTCTTGCTTTCTTCTGTTTCCTCACTTACTCCTGCTCCATTCCCTTGAGATCCCTCCAGTTTCTCCAGCTTTTGCTGGTTTCCCTGAGGTTCATGAATGTGCAGTCTCCTCTGTTCTAGAGTCTTCTGGCTCCATCCTGATCGCTACAGGTTCCACCTCACTTTCTTGTTAGAAGAACGTTTCTAAAAGCACCCCATGCTCACGTCTCACAAATCATCACTCACCGTTCTATCTACTTTAAAGAGGCCTCAGTTCCCATGGTTCCACTGACACTGGATACCATTTCAGGTGATCCATGAGCTTTCATCTTACTTGAAAGCCATGGCATGTGGCACCACCCTAACATCCAGAGCTTCAGTCCTGTCCTGCAGTTTCCAGAGGTCCATCTTGACCTATAGAAGCTTTGCAGAAAAACCCCAGTCTCTCTTGTGTGGACTGAATCAGGTATCCTCTGGTTTGGAGCATTCTTGGATTTCCTGCTTAGTTGCTCTAGCAATGGCCATTCAGTTTCAGACCTCTAGAAACCTAGGATGTGTCCCAAACGTGGTCCTTCCTTCCTTCCTTCCTTCCTTCCTTCCTTCCTTCCTTCCTTCCTACCTTCCTCCCATCCTTCCTTCCTTCCTTCCATATTCAGATACAGAATCTTTGGACCCTAGCTAAAAAAGATTTTGAACATTTTCTCTGCTTTCCTACACTTACCTGTTTGCATAAGTAACTTGGCTCAGTCTTTTCATTAGCTTTCATCTAGCCAAAGACAACAGCTGCCTTCATAGACCCCAGTTCCATGATTTCTCTTTTTAGTCTCCATGCAAACAACAGACAAACTGTCTTTACCTCATGAAAATCTGGTCAGACTAATTTCCTCATTAAAAGTCTATAATGTCTCCCTGTTGGGTATAAACTACTAAACAACCCGTCAAGTATGCTGCCTGGCATGGTTTTAGTCTTGGGCCATCCTTAAATAGCTCCTCCTTCTTATCCCTCACTCTTCTGCTCACTTTATACTTCTTTCACAGCCTGGAAAATGTTTATTTCCCTTACAAGAATTAGCTCTTGAAGTCCACACTTCCAAAAGTGAATGTGGATGTCTTCTACTAATTTTATGAGCATATTGCATTTTGAAATAACTCTATTACCACTTGTTGTACATCCTAGTGTTCATTTTTTTAATATGTATCTGTGTCCAACTTGTAAGCTTCTTGTGAAGAAAATGATAAAATTTAATTCTGTCTATAATGACAATCATATTGCTGGATCTTGTGAACTATGAGTGATCTGTTTGCTAAATAAGTATGGACCAGAATTTTTAGTCTTGCCTCAAGTTGTGGTATATTTAAATGGACAAAATCATTAACACTCTTTAAAGATACTATTGGTGTGAACTTTTAAATTAGAATCCATCATCCTTCACTGTTGCTACAAATGTATAGACATGGCAGACTTCCATTTTAATGCAAGCAGACACAAAATTAATCCACTGGCAGTCTTCATTTCTCCAAACTACCATAGCTGGAACTACCTGGAAATGTCCTTTCCATATGGATCACTCCTAGAAACCAACATGCCAGTCCCAACCCAGAGGTGAAGAATCACAGTCTAGCTATGGCTACTAATTCTTGCAGCTCCATGTGGCCTTTCTTACATAGTGTACTCATGATCCTTGCTTTGCCCTGTAACTATCACAAAAGACCCTGTGTCCACCTCCTGCTGCTCACAGCTGATTTATTTATGCACTGTGCAGCATTAGCCTACGCTGAAGAGTGTATGGTCAATAATTAATATTACCTACATTTGAAACGTTTTCTTTCTCACTGAAGTATTTGAAGAATAATATCTACACATCATGTGTGGAGCTGAAGGAAGGGTGAATAGTAAGTAATCTCTTAAACCTGTGTTAAATATACAGGAATTGGTTTTTTTTTTTTTTTTGTTTTTTTTTTTTTTTTTTTTTTTTAGTTTGAATAGACTTCAAGGAGTTGGATCCCGGTACAAGCCTATGGCATTCAGTATGGGGAAGATTGCAACCACATATTTCCATGACTTTAAGTGGTGTATTCTAATAGTTCAGTCAGGATATCTTTAAGAGAAGAAGCAAGATAAAAACTGTAGGTGAAGTTCGTTTCATAGCCAAAGTTGGATGGTGTTTCTCCACCCTGATGTCCTCATCTTGTACCTTATTAGTGCTCCGTGCATCTCTGGCTTAGGGGTTTCTTATTCTTTTCTCCTCCCCTCCAATGCAAATGTAGTTTTTCAGATTAGTGCACCAGTTTCTGCTAGTGCTTGGTGTTTTAGGCTATGAGAGGAGAATGTTAAGAAAAAGTCTATCTTGCCCAACTTTCCAATAGGTGTTATAGGTAAATCAGGGGCTGATTTGACATTTAATGGATGCTTAGTACAGAGTGGACTCTCAGCTGGCATCTACTTGATGGATGCATGCAGGGATGGAGGGCTCATCATGATGAGATCCAGGGAGAGATGATTTAACACCAAGAACATGTGTGGGTACCCATTCAGAGCAGACTGGATATCCCACTCAATGCTATTGACCTTCCCAACAGAGTGGCTATGGTTGAGGTTACAGTTCTCCATCTTGTTTGCTTAGGGTGGCAAAATTAAGGTCATTTTGGATTTAGTGTGGGACTGTGAAATTTCACATTTCCAATCCTTAATTAGTTACAGATCTTGATTTCTTAGATGTTCTTTGTTTAATGTCCTGTTCCGTGTCTTTGTAGTGGAATAAATCCCTCCCCTGGGTTCTAGACCTGGCTCTGCCAATTGCTTGTCCTGTGATCTTAGGTAAGTAACTTAATCTCTCTGAGCCTCAGCTTATTCATCTGTATCAATGAGCATAATAAAATCCTGCCTCACTTTCTTGACTAGGTTGGTATGAGGCTCAAATAAAGCAATAAAAATAAAAATATCTTATAAACAATGTCTTTTTGATCCTCCTTAGTGGTCATGGTGCTATACAAACAAGAAGTATTGTTATCTGCATGGGAAATATATACCCTCCGTATGTCCCTCCAATTTGCTACTGAACCTTAACTGCATAATAGGTGAAGGCACAGAAGATCTTTACCATTTACTTTGAAAACCTGAGTGACAGAATTCAGATAAGCACACATTTAAGATGTCCTTAGCTCCAAAATGTCAGGAACATGAGAAGTGTCCACTGTTTTCCTGTGTCTCTCCCTCTGTCCCTCCACTCCTCCTCCCCTCCCCTTCCCCTTTCCCCTTTCTCTCCCCATCCCTCTCCCCCTCCCCCTCTCTCTCCTCCCACCTCTCATTCCACACGCCAATCTCCTCTCCATTTGCTGTCTGCTGCTTGCCCCCAAAACCTCACTCCACACGTCACCTCCAAACTGGCTTCTGGGTATTAGCAGACATGCTGTGCTCACATCCATCACATGAGGGCCCAGCCAGGCAGAAGAGGGTGGAGGGAAGATGGAGCTTCTTTGGAGCCTGAAAAATGGAGATGCAGCCTGATTGGAAGCCCAGCAGATTGGTACCTGGCACCATTTCCATAGCGGTTTCAGGTCTCCTCGGTGTACCACTATAAACTTTGATCAGGAGAACACAGAATCCTGAATCTTTTAAAACTCAACTCTAAATGCAATTAGTAATCTCCATCCTCAGGATCTCTATAAAGGATGGTTCAGTTCTCTGGTGTCCCTGGTTAGGACTGGGAAAAGTTGCCTGTTTAACATAACACAATTTGTCAAATTTCACACAAAGCAAAAGAATCCTGCAACCTCCTCACTCCAGACATGGAGTTTTAGATCTGTAGAAAATATTTGTAATTATTTTAAAATATAATAATCAGAGAATGTTAGTACAAAGATCCAGTCTGTCCTAGAAGCCAAACATCTTACACAAGAAAACCAGCACACACATTTTACAGAAACTAGTTTTATATCAAGAATCCCATAAAGGCTTATAATAGAACATATGCTAGTGATACTCAGGAATAAATGCTGTTCAGAAGAAAATAGTTTATTCAATTATATTTATAGTTTACTAAAGGTTAATATCATTTTTAGTATCTCTCTCCCCCCTCTCTCATTTCTTCACTTATTTATGAATAGGTATAAGTACCAGTATCTGACTTTAAGTGTCCATGAAAGTAATCTGTTTGAAGGAATCTGAGAATACTATGAATTGAAAAATAAATAAATAAATAAATAAATAAATAAATAAATAAATGAATAAATAAATCCAAGGCTAAGGCAACCAGGGCAAATACGTGAATCTTAACAACAGAAACACACGAACCCTCTCCCTCAGCGTTCTCATTCAAAACAGTCAGTTCCCAGGACCCAGTCTCTCCTTCTTAATAAAGATATGGAGAGAAAAAGAAATGAGACAAGAATGGGAGAGAGACAGACAGACAGACAGACAGACAGACACACACACACACACACACACACACACACACACAGGGAGGGAGGGAGGGAGAGAGAGAGAGAGAGAGAGAGAGAGAGAGAGAGAGAGAGAGAGAGGGAAATTCTGTTGGTCTTGCGTGGATCAGTTACTACCATTTAGACAATTCTCTCTGATTGGAAGGAAGCCTAAGGCACATAGTTTCTGGAAACCGACACCGGTGGGAGAGAGTCAACGCTAAGAAAGGGTCTCTGCACGTATTTCCACATCCCTACCATTGCGCAGCTACGTGGTGGTGGACCACTGAGTTTCCCTTTGGGATATTTTCAGTTTTGCTGCCTCGCTTACTCATCCTTGATCCCTTATGTTGCTGTGATATGGTACCCTGACCAAAAGCAGCTTAGGTAGAAAAGTATTTCTTTTGGCTTGTGGGTCCAGAGACATAGACATAATGACGGGAAGGCACAATGATGTCAGGGAAAGCATGGTGAGGGCACGGTGAGCTGGAGCTGGCCGACCACTCTCATCCATACACACAGGAAGCACAGAAAGAGAAGTGGGGAATACTGTTAGCCCCGAGATCCCCTGTGATGCACTTCTCAAGCAAGGCCTCACTTCTTAAAGATTCTATAACTTCCTCTAACAACAACACCAACTAGGGTCCAAACATCAATACAGGAGTCTATGGGGGGGACACTTTTTATTCATACCACCACAATACTCTGTTAGTAGGGCTCTAAAAGGAATGGTTATCTCATAGATTGTTGAGTTTGGGCACCTGATAAAGATTAGGACTAATTTCTATTCCTAGAGGTGACCAACACTAGATTTCTACTCTCTTCTAGAAGTGTACGCCTGGCTGGTACCAAGGTTCTAAAAAGAATCCAAGCTATCATATGTTCTTGTTAACTTGGTATGACACGGCTTTGTTCTAATGCTTAGCTCCCAGAATCACTCTATAGAATCAGGTCCAGGCCAAGGATCGGGTAACATTGGATGTAAAACAGATTTACTCAATTTTTACCACAAGAGCACTACTCCTTGATATTAGTCATCTCTTTTTTAGTGTTCTTGAATTAATTCCAGCAATCATCACCATATTTGTCTATTTTTAGCTGATTGGCACTTTCCAAAATATTGAGCTGTTGTCTCCATATGCACTAGTTTTCTCTAAATGTAGAACGTTGGTAATTAGCCTCGCATCCATTATTTGTAATCCCTGTTCCAATAGCTATTAAAAATGTTGTTTTTAAATGGAAATTGAAAAAAAAAAAAGCCCTAATATCTTCCCATTAGTGATTGCTTAAAAGAGCTGCATGAGGCAAAGACAAAAATAAGTGGAATGAACTTCAGAGATTAAACAAACTCAGGAATCAGCTGCTTTTAAAGTGGCATTAGAATGTCTTAGCATAACTAGCCTAGGGCCTTAGCTTAATTGTAAGTTGTCAGAGTGCACATCCTCTGCCCATTCTATGACTTAAAACCCAATTCACTGAATTAGACTTGCAAATTTGAGGATGCTAGAGCTCATGATAGCTATTCCCAGAAGATGTGGTATATAATTCTATTCTAATCCCTGAACTACCCGAATGAAGGAAGGGAAATTTAAAGTATTTCCAATTTTTATTTACTTATATTGAAGTTCATTACTTAGACACCCGTGTCTAGCTGTTGTATATTTTTTTTATTCTTCCGAGCACCTTGCTTTGGTTATCCAGGCTGTTAGTGGGTTGCTTATAACAGAAGAAAAGAAATTGGTGTTGAGTAGGCTGAATACATTTGGGGTGGATGTTACATCTCAAAGTCCCTTCACTTTAAATAGGAAAAAGTAACATTCTATTTGAGTAGGAAGAAGAAATGGCAATTTATTATAAATCCTTCCCTTTCGTCTTTATATAGAAATTTTCTTCCTAGTCATAGTTTTGTGGGATATTTATTTTTAATTTCAAGGTTTAAAAAGTATGTATGAAGGGGAGAACAATATTGTTTCACTCAAAAATAACCACCTTTTCATTGAGTAGGGAGTTGGTTTACCTAAACATTATTTTCTGAGGAGTATCATCTGTAGGATTTTCTTAATGCTCAGGATTTGTGAAAAGCCAATGAAAGGATTGGGACTGTGTTTGCTGTCATCTGGAAAGTCAACTCTGATACAGCTGTGTTGGGATTATACATTTGTTCAAATAAGTTGTCTATTGGAGTTTCTTAACTCAGTGGTCTTAAAGGCTTCAATTGCTTTGAATTCAAAGGCATAACATAGTTATCTAATGAAATATTCCAAAAGAACAGTGATAACTACAAAAAAGCTCAGACTCTACTTCAGAACTTCATTTTGGAAACAAAACACTGGAGTGAAATGATATTCAAAAAGCAAACCAAGGACATGCACTGCAAGTATACTAAAATATACTTCTCCATTCTAGGTCTAAATTCAGATAACCTCATTTAGAACCTCACTTGATCATTTTGTTATCAAAATAAGAGCATTCAGTAGCTTAGAGTTTTCTGCCATGAAACAGAGTTTTTCCCAAATGATCACTTTAGTAACATTGGAAACTGTATGCGTAATAAGGGGTGTGTGCATGCATGTGTGTGTGTGTGTGTGTGTGTGTGTGTGTAAGAGACAGAGAGAGAGACAGAGAGACAGAGAGAGAGATATACATTTAAATCCATCTGAAGTAATAAAAGGTGAACCAGTAAAAAGGGTCACGTTTCTTTTAATGAGATTTACAGATATTAAAAAAATTTTCCTTTTATTTTTCTTTATTTCGGAATATGCAACACATATTCTATAGAAAAACTTAACCTTTCCTTGGATACTGTCTCTCTAGTATCCAAGGGTGTTAAGGTCATACCCTTAATGTGAAATTAAGCTCTAGTTGTCCTTTGCTTCTTCTCGTTCTCACTGCTTTGGACAGCCTCTTGCCATGGTTAAATCTCTTCCAACCCTCCTACCCTGAATGGAGAGTTTCTCCACTTGTGATGATTTCACCTACTGCCTTGGTTCTTTAAGGACTTCCCACACTACCACCATCCTTAGATCTCCTGTCGTGTGTGTGTGTGTGTGTGTGTGTGTGTGTGTGTGTGTGTGCGCGCGCGCGCGCGCGCGCGCGCGCGCGCGTGCGTGTGTGAACTCATCCTTGCCACTCACCAGGCAGAGTTTTACATGACTATCATGTGTATTTATTTGTACATGAATCCCATAACTAGCTTACAAACTCTGATATTAAGATATCCAGTGCATCATCTGGCTCAAAACACGTTGACTGAAATATTGATTGATATAAACTCTGTGTTGCACTCTGTATTAAATGTTGTGCAAGACGGGCGTTCCAGTAGAGCCTCAGGAAGACAAATGAGACTATGTTGTCTGACCTCTTATGAACAATGCCTCCCTCTAGAATCTGTTTTCTTGGCCTCCATGATGTACATTTCCGCTGGAATTTTCCTCTGTTTCGATTGCTCATCCTCTACCCAACTTCACTGTGCTTTCTTCTTATTCTTTTTTCTATCAATCTTTAAAACAATTGTTGTTACTAAGAATGTTGTCATTGTTATGACATAATGCAGGGCACATGAATGATCTCATCCATGGCCACACCTCTCTTGTGGATCTGTGAGCTTCAGCCTGGAGAATTTCCAGGCTCTCCAGAGGTTACTATCTAGAGGTTTGCTTAAGTGTCCCTTGGAAATAAGCCTTGATCTCTTAATTAAACCATTTTCTCATCTAGTCAGGTAATTCATAAATCAGACACTCTAGTCTTTGTCATTATCAGATGCTTGTGGGTATTCCTAGTTTCTATGAAAACAATAGTAAATAAAATAACGAATGAATGAATAAGTCAATGAATAAAAAGTAAGTAAGTAAATAAATAAATAAATAAATAAATAAATAAATAATTCTGCACTCTTTTACTCCATTTCCTACCCCCAAGCTGTTTTCATTCAACCTGTCCTTCTCTGGTCATCTCTACTGCCATCATTGATGGTAGAAACCAAAAATTATAGTCTGCCTTTCAGTTTCCCTTCTTCAATTCTCAAAAGAATTCTCATTCTTCTTTCAGAAGCCAGAGTTATATCTTAAAAGTGTCTTTCAAAGCATGTGCCTCTGACATGTTTCCTCTGCCCCTACAATCAAACCAAATGCATTATTACTGAGTCTTTTTAAACTGCTACCGACCCAGGTCTTTATTTCTCTGGTTTCTTAGATTCACTCTCCTCTGGGTCACTGAATCTTCTGACTCCTTTTTAATTCATAAGACACATCAGGAGTGGCTTCTCTCCAAGTTGTTTGCATATGTTGATCCCCAGGCCAAGAATTCTCTTTCCCCTTTTTACTGAAAAGATTATTCTCATCTGAGCAGTGTCTGAGTTACTTTGGAAACACCACATTTCTTCTGTTTTTAAGGCTGCTTGAAGTCTGAATCAGAAGAAATATTTGTTAACTTTCTTGTCCCTAATTACCTTTCAAATTTCCAAGATATCTCGTTTATTTCACATACTGTATTGCAATTCTGTGGTCTCGAAGAATGATGTACATCATCAACCCTTTCTTCCTTCCTAAAGGCTCTTTTTTTTTGTTGATTAGAGTCCACCTTCCACTCATTATCTACATGATGCAATTCTAGTCTCTCAAGTGTGGTTATCCTCTCTCTGTTTCCTATATACTACTTTAACATCTAACCCATGGTATTATATGTATACCCACAACCATCTCTTTCTAACTAGAAATACTATTAGAACAGTAGTCTTGCCTCATTTACTGACCATGTATACCATATGACTGGTAGGGTTCCATTAAATAGAAGGTAAGTAAACAGCCCATACAAACAAAAAAATATTAGTGTTTATTGAGGACCAAGGAATGGCAAAATTTGGTTAGGACTAAGACAAAGATTGCCAAACTCCCACTGATCAATCATAGAACCTGCCCAATTCTGGCACAGTCCATAATAGGGCACCTAATAGATATCTCACACAGAGCTAACACCACACAGTGCTGGATTTCACCCAAGCAGGGCCAGCTGGCTGCCTCAACAAATAAAGTCACCATTTTCTAGAAGGGTTTTTTATTATGATCAGAAAGATCCTGACACTACCAACTACTATTTTACTACAGACATGTAGTCACTTTTAAATATACAGCATTGCTTTCTCAGTCAATAATTCTGTCTCTTAAATCAAGTTCTGAACAGTCTACATATTCATAGCAACTGAAACTGTTAGGTTTTATACTGTTTCTTCAGGTTCCTTGTTCAATTTGCTGTTTAGTATATGACCTATTATTATATGTACAACCATAGGTCATATAATAAATATATAATATTATATATAGTAAATATATATGTGTATATATGTATGTGTGTATATATATATATATATATATATATATATATATATATATAATCTGTCTATAGGCATCTCTATGATACTGCTATACTCATTCCAAGACTCAATAATACAAGTGAGGGTACTAATAGATTTCACTGGGGATTGGTGGGTAGGGATGGACATACCAATGCCCAGGAAGTTGATGACTTTCCAATATCCAATACCTCTTACACACAGACAGAGAAAAGATTTCTGGGAAGTGGGACTGAGTTTTATGGAACCCTGATGAGGGGGAATATTCCCTTTTCATTTGTAAACACAGTTCTGAGAATCACAAAGGAAGATGAATGGCTCATGAACATTAAGAATCTAGGTTATATTTTAGCTAAAAAGCTAACTGACATAGAGAACAAACATTCTTTTTTCTTTTCTTTGATCTGCATGGGAAACTAGTATTTCTTAAGAATTATCTCCCAGAAAAAGATAGTATAAATTTTAAACCAATAACTATAAAAATAAGAAGCTCTGAACTAACTACTTTTGGAATATATTGCACATGGAAGTCAAATTTGGCAAGGACCACAAGAATATCATTTTCCTGCTCAGAGAGCAAAAGATTACAAGAAAAGCAAGATGGTGCTGATTTAAGCTGAAGAAGCTGTGAGTCACCTTTCTCAGTTGTACATTTTTTATTTTGGTAATTGTGTGGGAGGTGGAGAAGATGTATGAGTAGTTTGGGTTGCTGAGAAAGTAGATTAGGAAGGCATTCAATGTTGTTGGAATTTATTTGATGAGGTCTGGTAAAACTGAGACAAGCTAGTGAGTGATTAAACTAAAGACAGCCATTTACAGAATAAAAAAAGTTATTTGTTTGTTTTTCCATCTGAGTTATTGACCCCACATGCCTCTGCTTCCAGTCTTCACAGATTATGCCTTTAGGTAATTTTCACAACAAAATCCTGGAATGAAATATTTTAAAACTACTTCCAAATCAATACTCTGGGTTTCTTTCTTTCTTTCTTTCTTTCTTTCTTTCTTTCTTTCTTTCTTTCTTTCTTTCTTCTTAGAAAGGAAAGCATTTAATTGGGGCTTGCTTTACCCTTTAGTTCCAGAGGTTTAGTTGATCATCAGCATGGTGGAAAACATGGAAGTACACAGCCAGATGTGATGCTGGAGAAACAACTGGGAGTTTTACATACAGATCCACAGAAAACATGAAGGGCAGGGGGCATGAGGAAGGAGCCACTGGGCCTGGTTTCTAGAAGCTCATGGTCCACCCCCTGTGACACACTTGCTCCAATAAGGCCATACCTCCTAAGAGTAAAAAGGCTCTGGATTTCTTAGTGGATGCTTTATGTTTCTTGACATATCACAGGCTCAGGCCACAGTAAATGCACACTTACTTACCAATGGTCATGAGTTGTCCAAGTTTTGTATGTAACATAATTGTTGTGTCTTTGGAAATGTCTCAGGTCCTATTCCTAAGTTTTCATCCTTTAGACTATACAGGGCATTGAACTATGCATGCACAGACTAGTTCTACTATTAAAAAATGTTATTTATGTTGTACTAAATCTTTTAAAGATGCATCATCATCCTCTTTATTTGTATAGCTAATGTTAATTACTGCCGTTGATTAATAGAACACAAAATTGCTTGTGGATTAGTAGTTATTTGAAATCACTTTTTAGCCAAGTATACTTTTGACTTACAAGACATATTGCTCAAATCCCAAACACATTATATGGCTTAAATATGATGCTTTGGATAAAGCAAAGTTTGGTGATCCAGTAATGTATTAAACCAACCCCATCCTGAAGCCCTTTGATGAAGCCTGGAGAATGGAGGTTTTGGAACACTGGTGTGTGAACAATCTTTGATGGGCCTTCCATATTGAGATGTTCAGTGCTCAAGGTCCTTCATCTTGGACCAAAGTAGAATTGTTTCCTGTATCAGTCTTAATCCTTTGAAGGAGGTAGAATAAGATCATGTGACAGATCTAATGACCAAATCTTTGCACATTTAAAACGTATATCAGACTTTATGTAGCCCATTAATGAACATGGCTCATTATGAACAATCCTCAATGTCTTTAATGATTAAATGAGGGCGCACGCGTGTGTGTGTGTGTGTGCGCGCGCACACGCGCGCACACACACACACACACACACACCTTAAAACCTGACTTGCATGCAACACACACTTAATTTTAGCTATTGCTTATTCTTGTTGATCTTACTGATCAATACTTACTTCTTGATCTTATTGATCTATGATCAAATAATCACATATCTATGTATCTTCTTGCAGAGTTTCTCAAAAGGCTAGTTTCTGTATTGAGGATTGTGAATAGGTGTATATGTTCATATATGTTTTGCATAGAGTTCAGTGGACCCATAATTGGTTCCAAAGGAAAGAGATATCAATGCTGCTGAGTTAAATTCTGTGTGTTCTTGGCTCTCAACACTCCTTAGGAGTAAATGTATTAGCTGTTGGAGTCTGGAAATCAGAGGCATGATTAACATTGTACAGGTGTGGCCAACATGAAGGAAGATGGCGGCTGCCTTGCTTAGCCCAGGGAGGGCATCTACTCCTTGGGAGCTGGACATGGGAAGGACTAGATTACCCACTTTGAGCCTTCAGTCAGTTATGCAGAAAGGCAATGCCAACTACAAGTTATCCTCCGTGATTATGCAGGTCCTGTGGCTGTGCTCCTGATGGGCCCACATCCTATCCAGCTGATCTCTCCTTGATTATGTCCCCCCCAGACCACTTTTCCTTCATCCCTACATGTTTTGAATCCATTCCTCTGGCCTTCCTATCAATGGCATGAACTCAAGTATTATCCTAACCCAAGCCATGTTCTATTGTCTGCACAAGAATCTCACGGATACAACACTGTACAGAAATTAGGCCTAAAGTAATAATAATTTTTATCTGGTTAATTTTCATAGTGTTGGGGCTTTGGTTCTGAACGCTCCCTCTATTTAAGAGACTTAATCACAAGATATACTTGTAATTGGTTCCCTTAAGTCATTGAACATCTCAGCTGTTCAATCTCACCAAAGAAACTTCTCATCACCTTATATGAAACAGCACACACCATGCAGTCCTCCTCTCTTCCCTTTCATGCACTTTCATCTTTAACTCCAGCTATGATTTCTCCTCCATATAGTGTTCTATTATATTCTTCTTACCCATGTAAAAACTGTGTGAACTGCATGCAGCCTCTGTGACTCTGGGAGTGACATATACTCTCTGGAGCCTGCTACAGTGCCCGCCATAGTCACGATATTTAAGAAATATGCATTTCATGCTGAAATGCATGCATTTAGATTCTGCCGAGATGTAAGAAGAAGCTAAGAAATGCAACTGCTAGAGAATCTCTTCTACCACCACCGCCACCCCGCCATTCCAGTTGTCTGTCCCTTCAGCATGACCAACAGCATCTCATATGCTTCTTTCAGTCTGTCACTGTAAGACGTATGATAGACTGAATCTCCAAAGAGGATTGAAAAAAAATATTTGGTTCTGCTTACCGCTATTAAATGCTTATTTATTATTTTTTTCTTTTACATCTTAATCGTTTAAATATTTGGGGAGGATTTTCCTGCTGTGATAAATTTATACTCATTAAATTGTCAAATGTGACTGTCTTATTTATTTATTTATTGCAGGCACTGCTGGGGAGCTGGCATCATATGGCTTTGCCTGATTATTGCATTTTCCAGATAGTCTCTGGGCAGGACTATCAGGGTGATAAATGGTAAAGGTAGGAGGAGGTCAGACTCTGGATGAGGAAGGTTAACAAACCTGAAAGAGTAGGTCTGGCACCGTGAGGCATCCTTAGCACTAGGATAAGGCATCGGCTCATATCTCCTCTGCATTCTGGCTTAATCTTCAAAGAGTTAACATGGCAACCCACACTCAAGATAAACCAAGCAAGATCTTCTAGAAAGGATTTACGTTTCAAAGCAAAAAGAAAATTCCTTTTGGTTACTGGCTGTACTGTGATTCTAGCTAGTCCTTGTGGTTGCTGCTAGAATTTTACAAACTTCCTAGGAGCTGAGATTTATGAATGGGGATAATTTTTTAAAGTGACCCATACCGGACATTTCAAAGCACTCAGAGTGCTGTAGAAGACCTGAAGGATACAGTGTAGGACTGGAACAATGGCAGGTAGAGTTCCTGTGGCTGCAGCAATGATGACGTCACATCACTTACTGCCCTGACCTGCTCAAAGCCCCATCTCTACCAAGCCTTTCAATTGAGATGGAAGTCAGGTGGTGGTTCTGCTAATGTGTGTGTGTGTTCAGCATGTCTTAGTCCAGCTCATAGCCCTAATGTGGCAGGAAGGGTACAGAAGCTATTTAATCTTTTATCTTTCCTCAGAGAGAGGAATAGCTTTAAAGTATATGTATGGTTAGCCTCAATATATCCAAATGTATTAATAGTTTCATCAATCACTAAGTTAGAAGATATTTTAAAAGCTATGTTATCTATGAATCATTCATTCGTCCATAAGGAAATATTTATTAAGTGCCTAGTAACTATCCCATGGAAGATATCTCTCGACGCTTCTCAGCACTGACCTTAGAAATACTGAAGGCATTATAAAGTCTCACAAAATAGAAAATATAATGCACACAAAATGGAAAACTCTGGAATTTAGAGACTTGAGAGATTTGTATCTTAGGCATTCTGTAGTGGCTAATTTTCATTAATCAGAAGTTTGATTTAATAATGATTGATAAAAAGAAATATGAGACTAATTTTCATACTTGTAAATACAATACCACAAAAGCTCATTGGATTATACCTTCTTATAGGATTATTCTTAAATCGTGACCTAAGAGTCTCCTGTTAGTCTATCACTGCCAGGAACCAGAGCCTTGGTGCCAAGGCCAAGTCAGCCTTGGATAAACAGATTGTCTGGCCTTGGCCACCAATCTGTCCATTGTTTGTGACCTATAAAGATTTTTTCCTGCAGGCAGCTCTGCTTGTGTCAACTGTATGTGCACAGTGGAAACTTCCCAAGCTGTCACTTCCTAGGCTTGTTGTGCTTATACAACTAGTTACTACTGTTCTCTATTCTTCTTCTTGCCTCCACGCCCTCCTCCTCCTTCTCATCCTCCTTCATATTTTTTCTTAGGGTTCAGTAAGGCTTAATGAAGGTATACCATTTGCTCAGAGGTTAGACTATAAAGACCTCAAGATTATAACACTTTAGCTTCAAAATGCATCTGTTGTGTAGGAAGAACTGGAGTGGCCATTACAGGTAGCCAAAGAAAAAGGAAGCCTTCCAGGATTCTATGCTAAACATAACCTTCAGAAATATTTGCAGGGCTCAGGTTAGCAGGCAGCCATCTCTTACAGACAACACATAGCTAGGATTAAACCCTAATATGAGAGGCTTCTCAGTTGAGACTCATTTGCAAGTTGGCACCATATGGTGATACATCAGAAACCTTCTTTCCCTGTTTTACACATTAACAGCCAGCTTGTGTTCTCTAAATCACTATCACGAATCAGAGTCTATTAGATGCCTTGAAGTGTATTTTGATGGGGCAGTGAGTTAAAATCTCCATTACCATGGGTGGAGGATGCTGCCCTATGAATGATCATGACACACCCCAAGCCTTATCTGTTGATAATATAACCCCCGATGTGATAATCAAGTACTATTTATGAGCCAGAAAGCAAGTCTATAAACAGGACATCTGCCAACTCTGTGGTCCTGGACACCCCAGTCTCCAGAACTCAGAAACAAAATTCTGTGGTTTATAAGCTATCTAGTTTCTGTTGTTTTTGTTAGAGTAGTGTAGACTTAAAGAGAAGAAGGGCTGATATTTAGTAATGTGTACAAACTGAGAGGGAGAATCGAGAAAATAGCAAAACAAAGTTGCTTATCACAGCAGAACTTCTTAACATTATTTTCTGCTCATGATCCTTTTCATCTAGGAAATTTTTCCAAGACCCCAGTATATGTGTATGTAAAATGAGCGTACAAATAACGCATTTACTGATAACAAACTACAAATATATTTAAATGTTCTTATGCATATTACTTTATCACTTACTAAAGACAAAAGCAAATTTTTCAATTAAGATAACTATGCTCATTTATTTTTATGTAAATAGTTGATCTTGGGTGATTACTCAATACTATAGAATACAAAATGTGTTCAGAGCTTTTCAGTGATGATCAATATTTTGATAATTTTCAGTGATGATCAATTTAAGAATTGCCAGTGCTGAAAATGCCAGTTCATAGCCATACAACATGGCAAAAGGGGGCTCAGCTCATTTCAGGAATTGTTTGAAATACTCTCTCAATTCCAAACCCAAATGCATTAAATCACTTTTTAAGAAACTCAAGTCAACAAGTCAAACACCAATGCAAGAATTCTAAAATAATACTACCTATAAATATACTAAGCCAATACTTTTATGTTGAGGACTATAGGACAGTAGGAAAGTGTCATAACCTTTTTTTTCTGTAATTAAATCTATGTATTCTATAAGAGCAGGGAATCGTATATATGTGTGTGTATGTTATATATAAAACATATATCATGTTTATATTCATTATATATCATATATTCATATTATATATTTATATAACTATATTTACATTATATATAAAATATTTATATTATATACATTATATATAAATGCAAAGCTAAGTTTTGCATTTTGTTTAAAGCAAGTCTACTGTAGAGTCACAGAATATAACATTAACAGACTGCTAGACACCTTGAATTTATTATGCATTTGATTTTGAATTACTAACAGAGCTAGTGAATGTTCAAATATCCCTTACTATCACTCCTTTTTTAAATTCCCATTTTACAATGATAGGGTCTAACCCAAAGTTCAAGAAGTTTACATTTTACGAAGAGCAGCATTGTAAGAACTCAGTGAGGATTCATCCCTTAGAATAGCTAGGGAAGCCCGGGAGCTCTAAAGAGAAGAAAGACAAGAGGACGGGCAGGAAGCGATGGCTGGAAGGATGTACTCTCAGGGAGCTCTGAGGGGACCATCCTTCACACTGAGGAGAGTCAGGTAGTGAGGGGTAGACCATAGAAATGTATGTGCGGGACGTGACCTAACCAAATGCACTTCGTGCTATATAGGAAGACATTGGTGCTTTCAGCTAAAGGGCTGTCATAAGAAGCACTTGAGGCAGCTTGCACATGCCAGATTGCACCGGAGTGCAGGAAGCCATGTTCAGAGTTTATTTTAAAAACACACATATATGAGGAAATTACACCTTCAACTACAGTTTTCAAAGTGGAAATCTAAATGTAAATCTTGTTGGGGAACTTTGGAGGAAAATGGGCCATTTTCAGTGCTTAGGCAGAGTAAAGTCTGTGCTAGCACATGTAGTCGGTGACCTTTAAACTGCCTGACCAGGCAATACAGTGGACAGGAGCTATAGCTTTCCTTACTTTAAGCAATTACCATGGGGCCTTTTGAAGATCTGGTTTTCAGTTTCTTTCATTTTTTATTAGATCTTGAGCTCTTGATACAGCATACACTGATCATATTAACATATTAATATCCCTCATCTCTGCACATCTGTTCTCTCTTCCCTCCCTGCCTACCTTTATATCCTCTTTATTGAAACCGATCCAATTCAATTTGTGCTACCAGCATAGTGTTGGGCGTGTAACCAACTGAGGAGTGTGGTAGACTCCTCGGGATTTGTACCCTCAATGAAAACTGAGCTTTTGTCTCCCAGAAGCCATCGTTTTTCCTTAGCTCCTTTGGTATGAGTAGGACGTCATACTTAACTTCCCATATCCATGCTGAGATTTTGCCTGACTTGAATTTGCATAGCTTTTACACACGATGTCACAGCCACTGTGAGCTTATGCATGCAGTTTCCCTGTTGCATCTAGAAGATAACATTTTCTTGAGGTCAGCTTTTGCCCCTGGCCCTTACAATCTTTCCACTTTCTTTTCCAAAATAATCCCTGAGCCTTGGGAGAAGGGGTATGAGCTATGATGTCCCAATTGGGGTTGAATATTTTAATGTCTCTTGTTATCTCTATCTTGAGCAACTGTGGTTATTGTATTAATTACCATCTACTGAAAAGGAAGCTTCTCTGATGTACTGTGAGAGATGCACTTATGTATGTGTCTCACCATGAATGGCTAGGACTTGGTTTAATACTGTGCCCATTAAACAGAGTACTCATAGCTCTTCCCTTGAGCCTCTGCCCTGTTGAGCCCCAGGTGCCAGGTAAGGGTTTCATCTCATAGAGTGGGTCTTAAATCTAATCAGAAAGTGATTTATTACTACTGACACATTGCTGCCACAGTTGTACAAGTAAGCATCTCTTGATGGGTTGGCCATTATTATAGCTCACAGGGTTCACAGTTAGGTAAGATTAACAATAACTTTTTGCCATCATGTAGCATGTGTAGGACTTATGGAAACTAGCCAGTAGGGATGAAGCTTCCCGACTGATTTCTCCATGTTCCTTAACTCAAAAATGTAGTATGTTCAGTAATAGGGTCTTACTCTTAGGTTCCATCAGGGAGACAAGAGCAAAGGCAATAGCTTATAAAGTGGTGGTCGTGGGGGAGCAGCTATGAGATCTCACTGGCCAACGACTTCAAAAGAAGTGACCCATTTGTGGTATTGAGCTTTTAGAAAAATTAGTCTACTATGTTATTATAGGGTAACTCCACTTAAACTCTTTATAATGCATCTCTCTCTCTCTCTCTCTCTCTCTCTCTCACACACACACACACACACACACACACACACATAGAGGAAAGCTTCTTCAGTGGTAGGCTTTAATGGTGACTTAACAAAAATGTTGGTGTTAGTTATCCCTGTCTGTACTTGCTTTTCTTAGATTTTTAAGCCACTATTTCTGCACCCTAACCCTCATAGCTGTTCCTGAGTCCTTCGATTTGCTCCACTGGGAACTTTGTATCAGCCTCTGAGACTGGGAATCACCTAGATGGCTCTGGTTACTCTCTAGCCTTTACCCCTTTAAAGCCATTGAACATTTGAATCAAGACAATTCTCCTAATTTGCTCTATGAGAGACAGAAAATTAGATTTATCAAATGGAAGTATTTTTTTGGTACAACTAATAAGCTTGAAAGGAAAATCTTATTGATAAAGAATACTTAAAGCAACCAATCAACAAACAGCAACAACAACAAAACCAAACCCAACTTTTGCAGTATGCCCCGCATAAGTGGAAACTTCAAAAGAAATATTCACTTGGAGAATCTGAGCTGGAGGCAGGGATGACTCCTAGGGTGACTGAGAGATTTTCTCTAGTTGACAGAGTCCTACCAACAATCTGAGAGAAAGACTCACTTGCTCCCCCCCATCAAAGGAAGAAATACTTTATTGAAAGAAACAAAAAGAGGAGTCAATAAAAGAACTGGCATGAGGAATCAAGAGATGCCCCTGAGGAGAAAGCTGCCCATGATAATGATCAGCGTTTGAACCAAGGTGATAAGAACGCTGAGAGTAGAGAACGGGCAGCTGGCTTTAGAGAGGGGAACCTGGATAGCCCCTGAGTGGGCAATGCAGTAAGTGATGAGGAGGAAGGGCAGATTCAGAAGAAATGTGTGCACATGGACAGGACACATGTTGGGAAACTTGCAGCTCATTCAGCTTCAGTCCTCACAGAGTATGGCAGACCGAATGACTGGTGTACAGCAGACATTTATTTCTTACTCTTTGGGCATCTGGGAATCCTAAAATCAAGACACCAGTGAGGGTGAGTCTAGTGAGGGTCTTATGCTTTTCTGTCAGCATGCTGCTATGTTCTCACACAGCAGAGGACAAAGGGGAATAAACTTATTCAATTATTTTTTAATACAAGAATGCTAATCCCATTCGTGAAGGCTGGAGCCTCAAGACTTGATTATCTCCTAATGACTCCCATCCATGAATACCCTATAGGAGGTTCAGTTTCGACATGAACCTTGGGGAGACACTTTCCAACCACAGATGGATGGAGGCAGATAAGTGAGATTATAGTAAGAGTTTTGCTCCAAACTTACTGAGTGCATAAAACCCAGTCCCTTTTGCCAAGAGACTTCAGAAAGAGGCAAATAGACCCAGAACTCTGCACAGTATGGCACAGTATAATTTATTGGAGAGTTACTGATAGAAAGATGGTCTTAGTAGACAGCAAGAAGAGGTAGATGCTTATGATTTGTGTTGGAAAAAGGTGATTTATATAGTCAAGACAACAGTGACTTCATCCAAGCTGGAATATATCTGGATTATCTTAAGCTAACATCCAGGAGATGGCATATTTCTGTCACTGACAGATCCAGTGTGATCTGAATATTGCACAAGGTACTCCAAATTTTTCGTTTACAGTATGCTGGGAAAGTCTTTTTCTGTCTTTGTCATTTTTTCTGTGTCTCTGAACACCCCCCTCTTCTCTCTGTGGGGGTGTGTGGGGGTGTTTATTAACTAGGATTATCATGGGCAATCACAGTTTAAATGCTAAGGTATTCCATGCAGAATTCATACAAGGATGCTATTTTTCAAGCCAGAGACTGACATGTATTAGAGGAGAGGGGAGAGGAGAAGGTACCCTGAAAGACCGAGGAAGGAAGTCAGTGACCTTTGAAGGACAGGTTCCATTTATATGTTCTTCACAAGACTTATGGGGCAAAAATCCAGTAGATTTTGGAGGGAGGTGGAAAAGCCATTTGAAACTTTGACTGATTTAGGAACATAACAGGAAGATATGTGACCCTCAGCCTGGGGTTACACGCCTGTTCACATCCTCTCACAGTGGCTCTTCACCGGGTATATTGCCAAGAAAAAGAAGAGAACTCCTCTGAGTAGGCATCGGCATGTGTTCTGAATTAGGTCCATCATATCTGAGAGATCATTAGTGTTCATCCTTAACATATTAAAAGTTCAATCCCTTCAAAATGTCCAATATCTTTTAAAATTCAAAATCTTTTAAAAATTCAGTCTAACTGTGGGCGCCACTAAAATACTTTCTTTCTTCAAGAGGGAAAAATATCAGGGCACAGTCACAATCAAACACAAAAATCAAACTCCAACTGTCTAATGTCTGGGATCCAACTCAAGATCTTCTGGGCTACTCCAAGGGCTTGGGTCACTTCTGCTGTAACTAGGCTTCACCAATAGCCTTTCATAGTCTCTTTTCATGGTGCCAATCCTCTGCTCCTTTGCATGACCCCTTCATTCCGGGGCCATCAATTGAAACTGAGGCTGCACCTTCACCAATGGCCTTCTGTGGTTTCTCATAGTGCTTTCTCATAAAGCTGCTCTTTATGACCCCTTCATTCCTTCAAAACCAGTACCAACTGAATGACTTACACCATGACCAAGTCCAGCCACAGTACAAGGTACAGCCTTGGCTATCTCTGGAACACAGCCTCTGTGTGCTCCTAGAATACACTTCCCAGAAGATTTCACCTCAACAATGCTGGTCTCTTCTTAACCACTGCTTTTCTTAGCTCCAGCTAACCAACATCAATAGTCTCGGAAATGCAAAGGTTTTGCTTTAGTAGTTCTGGTATCTTGTTAATCACAGGTAATTCTTCAACCCCAGCTAACCGAAACCACAGAATTTTCACAATCAAACAGCAACAGCCCTAATAAGAGTCTTAAATTTTCCCTCTGAAATTTCACAAGCCAGGCCTCGATTTTCTGCACTGTTCTCAACATTATCTTCCAAGCTCCTACAGAACATTCCTTAGAGCTCTTAACATCCTACTGGTTCTTCTAATTCCAAGTTCCAAAGTCCTTCCATGGTCTTCTCCATAACATGGTCAGGTTGTCACAGGAATACCTCACTATGCTGGTACCAATGTATCTTAGTCAGGGTTTCTATTCCTGCACAAACATCACGACCAAGAAGCAAGTTGGGGAAGAAAGGATTTATTCAGCTTACACTGTGGAAACATTGCTGTTCATCACCAAAGGAAGTCAGGACTGGAACTCAAGCAGGTGAGGAAGCAGGAACTGATGCAGAAGCCATGGAGGGATGTTCCTTACTGGCTTGCTTCCCCTGGCTTGTTCAGCCTGCTCTCTTATAGATCCCAAAACTACCAGCCCAGAGATAGTACCACCCACAAGAGGCCCTTCCCCCTTGATCACTAATTGAGAAATGCCCCAAATGATAACTCCAGCCTATGTCAAGTTGACACACAAAACCAGCCAGTACAGGTTAGGAAGGACTTTGTCTAACTCAAACCTTTTATTCAGAGAGCCCTTGCCTTGTTCCTGATCTTGGTTGTAAGTTAGGGTTTCCAATCTTTGAAATTACTGCTCTCTATTAACCCCAGAGTCTTGGTAATTTCATCCATATGTAAATATTGCTATCTGGGCAAAAGTAATATTTTTGCCTTGTTTGTGTTTAATGGCTTTTACCATGTGGGGCACTACTGGCTTTTAAATGGTCTTTGAACTTTTAAAAATGAGTTCTAAAAGCAAAAAAAAAAATGTTTTGTAAAATATGTGAACCACCATTCGAGAAGAAAGTGGCTATCTTCTCTCCCTCTTGAGTCTCCTTATACCAAGTCTACTATGTATAGGCCCTTAGGCATGGCTGTACTGATATGTCCTTGTGCAGGTAAGGCTAGAAAACCCATCATAGGTCAGAAGTGTTCTCTTTTGGTATATAATCTTACATATCTGACTTATTCATTGTATTCATTTTAACTTATCAACTGGCTCCTAGGTATGTAAAGCAGAATTCATTGGTGCTTAGAGTAAAATACTAAGTAATTCAAGCATTGACTAGTGCGTTCATTTTCAGTATAGTCTTAAGCATCTCTCTCTCTCTCTCTCTCTCTCTCTCTCTCTCTCTCTCACACACACACACACACACACACACACACACACACCATCACATCACATATAAAACAAATAAACAACAACAACAAAGTCCATTAAACCAGCTGCAGAAAATGGAACAGCAAAGCACATGAGTTTAACTGGAAAGTTCTTCTCTGGCGAAAGACACTGAAACAATATAAACTATCTTTGGTAAAGAGCCTGGATTTTTTCCTGGAAGGTTCTAGGAAATGGTAAGCAAGCCCAACACTACCGTGACATTCTTCTCTTACAACTTGGCTTTTAAAAGCTCTATTTTACTTGAACAGTATCTTTCCGAGTCATAAGAGTGCTTCAACAAAATCTGCTTTCCTGGGGGCAAAACCAATCTTACCCAGAAAGGGTTCCAGAAAGGGAGATACTGCTGAACACTGACAAAAGATATTTTCCCCCTCCAGCAGAAATTGCTCAAATGACTTGAGAAAGAAACACAATATGATGTTTATCTATGTTTACAGATGTTTAAGCAGTGCCCCCTTCGCAGGGTCATGTGACTACAAACAGCATCGTGGTAATTATATCTGCTGCTGCGAAGAACAGATGTGTAAATTGGCGGTTTCTTGCAGGGGGGAAAATAATGCCACGTCCACTTTCCAGAAATGGACACGGTGCAGTGCAGCTGTGACACACTGCCTGGAATTCTGTTCGGTTCTGGAATGTGCCCACAGTCAGAAACTATGAGAATTTAGTGAGACGTTCAGCAGCAAAGTCTGGGGCGACCTAGGAAATTATTCTAGTGATTTGATGAATTTTTTTATTCAACAGATTTTAAATGTTGGACAAACTTCAATATTCAAAGGAGATAGCAACCGCCTTTGTTTTTAGAGTTTTTCAGGCAAGAAGTATGCTCTCCATTGGGTGGAGAGCGTGATTGAGAGCCACTCAAGCCCCATGGACCTTTGAGCAAGTGCACTTTGGATATAAACAAGACTTCAGTAAGGTGTGGTTGTATTAGAATAATCAAACTTTTGGCCTGTGAGTGCCAGATTATTTTTTAATACAGCACTGAAAGGTCTGGCAGGGATCCTGAGCTCATTTCATATACCTCTAACCCCTTGGAGAAAATAAATCAGATGACGGCTTTCCTATTATTGAATTTATTGTCTTTGTAGCAATCTGCTTTCCCCAGGATGCATGTTGACAATGAATATACAGTAGTCAAGATTATCTTGAATGTCAAAAGAACATCATGCAGCTTCTCGTAGTAAAACAATTTACTAAAATTGTCTGTTACCTCAGATCCCATCACCATCATCCTCACCTCCTTCACCCTATGTAGATTTCATTTTGCTCTTAAATGATGACAAGCAGTGTGTCTGGGATATTGCACTAGGATCTAGAATTTGCCTGCCTGGAGGGTGAAACGTACCCTGGATGGGGACTATCTGCACTTTTCTAAGTACTGAAACTTTGTAGAAGACTAATAGGTAGCCTATAACATAATAGATTTGATAAAACAGGGAAAGTTAATTTGCATTTATATTGGATATTATATTCAAGGAAATTATGCAACAGGAGCTTTTCTCCTGGGGCAGGAAAGCATAATCTACTCTTTTCAGGCCGCACGCTCCAGCTTTTATGAGCCCATAGTCAACTACACAGAAGCACCAAACCAAGTCTCTATGATGGAAATGCAGCAGGGAAACCAGCCTGTCTGCTAATCTGTATCTTTCAGGCCCAGAATGGAAGGATAATAAATTGAGACTTGCCTAATGCCGCAGGCTACAGCCTGCCTTTGACACTAATGATCTAATTCAGTTATCTACTTTGTCCCAAATTTAGCTTTCTTATTCAGTGTGGCCCTGGGAACTTGGAGGGGCCGGAGAACACCTCCTTAGAGAGAGCTAACCAGCCTCCATTGCCTACTAACTCAGGAAGCTTGTTTCCATGGCTGTGAGATAACATGGCATTGTGATTGTTTTAATTTGAACTTAGAGTAGGGATAATTGGCCATTTTGTGGAAATAGCTACCTCTGGATGTCCACTGGAAATAATGGAGTAAAGCAGAAAATTCTTACTTGATCAATATAGCTGTTTTCATTTTATTCCAGGAAAATATTTTCAGACAGAGGTGGGGTTGGGGCTGCAGTCAGTGTAATCTATTGATTACTTCAATCAATCAAAAAATGCATCTAAGTACTTCTGAACAGATTCCTCCCCTCAGCAGTCTTAGAAGTAGAGTGAATGAATCTTTTTTATATAATCAAATTAGTTGGAAGACCTGTACACTGAAAGTTACAAACCCCCGATGTAGATGGAAGAGCGTTCTTGCCACTAATATGAAACCTGGCTGAGAGAAAATCATTTAATCTAGTCAAGCTTGAACTTTGTGACAATGTGATCTTCCATTTTCCAGAAAGCAAAGGTATCTTAGTGGAACTGCCTCTTGGTGAACAGTTTCTGAGAAAAGACAAGTGTTAAGCTTGAAACTTAAAACATCTTCCACACTATACTAACAGAAGATTGTACAAAAACTTCTTCATCTGTCTATAAAACATAAAGTCCATCCAAATGGAGCTGGGGAGCAGTATATCTCTCTTGGAAACAGGAGAAAACATTGCTGGGTTATAGAAATGAGGCTATTTAAAAATCAATTTTATTGTGTTTCATTAACATAGGTGCACTATACACAATAATAGTTTCCATTATTATGACATTTCATACATGTCTATAATGTATTTTGCTCATCCTCATCTCTTGCTTCTTTCCTGTGTCCCTTCCTTTGTCCCTCTCCCACACATGCTCATCTGCTTTCTCTTTCCAACTAACTCCCCTTCCACTTCTGACCCTCTGTGATGTATGTGTGTGTGTGTGTGTGTGTGTGTACACCAAGTATACAAAACAGTTTCATTAGGGTTGTTTACAGGATCATGGGTACCTTGCCAATGGCTACATCACCGAAGAAAATCTCTTTCTCTCTCTCTCTCCCTCTCCCTCCCTCCCTTCCTCCCTCCCCTCCCTCTCTCTCTCCTTCCCCCCTCCCTTCATCCCTCCCCCCCTCTCTCTCCCTCCTCCTCCCCCTCCCTCCCTCCCTCTCATCCACCATTAATTTCCTATAACTCTTCAGTTAGAGATGTGCCTCCATAAGTGCTTCCCCTAATCGTGACAGGGTCTTCATGTGTCTGATCTTGTACAAGGGACTCATAGCTACAGAGCATTCAAGAGTGCAAAAGCCGTGTCCGGATGGAAGACGGTCTCCATTATCTGTATCTGATTTCACTGGAGGATGGATTATTCATAAAAACCACACATACACACCTCTCCTCTCTGAGCTCTGTGATATGTTGGCCAGTCCAACAGTAGTGAGAAGGAAAAAAATCCAAAACTATTCTTTACTTGGAACCTCTGTGCTGGACAGAGATTCTCAAGAGCAGTGCAGTGGAGAGGGTAGATCAAAGGGACCTTCTCGCTGCCTGGTTAAACGGTAGCAGGAACGGTTGGGTGAGGAGAATAGATAAAGAGAAATGGCAAATTAGCTGGCACCTGAGAAGCAGCTACATTGAAGTGTCAGTGTAGAAGAGGAGAGCTGCTTAGGCCTAAGGATACAGTCACCATACGGTCACCTTCAGGCAGAAGAATGAGACATTAGGTAAAGCTACTTACTATTGAGTCCCAAATCTGATCCAGAACAGCCAGGGTCCTGGCCAGTTCCCTGCGAGGAAGAGAGAAGAAACCAGATCACTTAGTCGGCTCATTCACTACTTCTGTTCAGTGTTCATAGAAGTTCCCTAAGGCCCACAGACCATACGAGGAACTGATATTAAAATGGAAAAACTGGGGTAAGTCCTTTTGCCTTCAATTAACTTGACAGACAAGAGTAGGGGATGCTAGTGGGTACTAGGATGACCAAGATGCTAGTTCATCTGTTTGAGTTAATGGCCTTGCTGTGTGTGTGGTCAAGTTCAGGCTTAGTCCCTTTTTACCTGACTCAAGGTCTGCCCCAGGGAAAACTATAAGTCCTCTCTCAAGTCCTCTTTCTCCAGCACTCTGCCTGTGGTCACTTTGGATAGTATACATCAAGACCGTGCTTGGGTATTCTGGCATTGAACCCAACTCCTTTTCTCCCAGCATGCAATGCGTCAGTCTTCAGGCTTTCCTTCCTGTATTTCCCTTCGAAGTTGTGCCTTGATAACAATCAACCTTTTCTGGAGGTAGAGAAATAAGGGGCAGCACTGAGTTTAGAAAAGCTATGGACACTCAGACGAGTAATCAACTAAACTCATTGCTTGATGGTTTGGATTCGGGAACATCGCGAAGCTCACCCTCTTACCCCTGACATACAGGATAGGATATGTATAAAGTAAGGAAATGACAAGACCTTAGACTTTGGGGAGCGGAGGAGGGGGCTGAGACTAGCTCGTTTTTTTTTTTTGTTTTTTTGTTTTTTTTTTTTTGTTTTTTCCCTAAGCGACGCTGGTTTTGACTGGCCTCTCTGCAGTTTCCGCTCTCTCTTGGACACACTGATTTTTGGCTTCCTTTCCGTGCTTTGGTTTCTCTGCCCTGCTCCCTACATTTGACATCTGTTTCCTTTTGGTCATCCCTACTTTGCACTTCATTTTCTGTCTTCCGCGATGGATCGGGCTCCTTCCGGGTGATCTCATCGCTTTGTTTCTCAGAGCTCTTCTCTCAGTGGTTTTCAGAGCCCCCACCTCTCAGCTTGCGGGGCGGGGGCGGGGAGGGGGGAGCCGAGGGCGTGGTTTGGGTCCCCAGATCCTAAGACTGCAGGGGCAGTAACACAGACTGCTCACTGCTCACTCCGATGCCCCACCCACACAGCCCTAGTGTTGCCCAGAGGTGCGGACTCCATGTCTGCAACTTAGTGGAGCCCCCTCCTCCAATTACGCAAGCGTAGTCGAGGCTTACTGCTTTCTCAGAGCGCTAGGGAATTCTTGTTTGGGAGGAAATTGCTTCTTCCATGGGCTTGGCTTGAAGAACAAAAGCTTGAGCCAATGTCCTAGACTTTTCAGAAGAGCAGTGAGGGCCAATGAGCTGGGCTCCTTTCTTAGTCTTAAAGCAGCCTGCTTGCCTCTCCTGCTTACACATACAGACCCGGGTAATGTCAAGGTTACACAGCCGGTGAGAAAGAATAGGAAAGCTAGCTGGGTCAATTGGAAGACTGTCTCCAGCATTTTTTTTTCCTGACTTGGATGCTGCAAAGGGCACATTAGCATCCCTCCGGCTATGTTCACCTCTTCCTTCAGAGGGACAAGGGGAGACCGTAGCAGAGGGCTGGATGGTTTCTTTACATCAGCAGGATCAGACCTTTGCAAGCTAAGTAAGATTCATGGAGGGTGTCACAAGAGAGAAAGCCAGCTAAGGCAAAACCAGGCACTCCATTTGAAAACAATGACTCTTTGGAATTATTAGTATCCATTTTTAGGTTTTTTGAGTAACTGCACACAGTCTTCTTTTTTTCTTTCTTTCTTTCTTCAAACTTGAGAGGACAGTAAATGAAGCAGGTGGGTGGAAGTGAAATTACAGTACATGTAGCAAACTTTAGATATTGTGAGATTTCCTCTAAGCCTGGAAACACCTGGCACCGGTGTCGTTCATTCATTCAATAACATGAATGAATTTTGGACATTGGCAATGGGGTGGGGCTGTGTTGCAGGCTGTGCCTGATGTTACATTCACAAATGGAAAAATAGTGAAAAGCCTGGCTGCTAGCTCTCATAGGTTCCCCCCCCCCAGGAGGTGGCAGCTGTGAGAGGACCTAGAATCATGCTGGCCAGCACACACACACACACACACACACACACACTGTACACACACTCAGTATATACACACATACTGCACACACAGTAAATACACACTGCACACACACTCAGTATATACACACACACAAACACACAGTGTGTTTGTGTGTATATATTGTGTATATATATACATATATATGTATGTGTGTGTATATATGTATATATGTGTATATATATGTGTATATATATATATATATATATATACTGGTTTGCATATCTTCTTTATTTTTAGCAATCAGACTTTCTTCCTCCAACCAGCTTGTCATCATATTCTTCACAAACACTCACAGTGTGACTTTTTGAATGGTAACTAGGGCATTCCTTTAGAATCCTCCCCCCCCTCCCCATCACAGAGGCTCTGGGGAAGCTGTGACTTTCTGATGAGTAAAGAATGGTGTAGTGCCAGCCTTTGGGAAGAACTGGTATCAGCACGTTATCGGCTAGCATTGACAGGATGATAGTGTCTATGTGACAATGAAATGACTCATTTGCCACCTGATGGCACTGTAGTAAAGGCACCCTTCACTGTAGGAAGCCAAACATCAGACCGCGGCTGCCAGCAGCTTGGTGATCTACTAGAAGTGTCGTATTTTCTGCTTAATGTAAATAACATATAAACTACTAATATATATATATAGTATATAATACTATATATACTATACAGTATATCTACTACTACTAATATATATGTGTGTATACACACACACACACACACACACATATATATATATATATATATGTATATATATATATATATATAATTGTGATAAAGTCAGTGACAGTAGAGGCCAAAGTTCAGGGATGAGACCCCATTCCTACTAGATTCTAGAATTAGATTATAAAGCTCAGATGCTTCATTTTCTAGGGAAAAAGAAAACCAGAAAAAATGTGCATAATCATTTGCTGATAGAGCTTTGATGCTTGGGGTGTTCGACTCATCAGAGAGGCAGACTGAATTCAATGAAGTATATAGACTTTCACAAGTCTCAGGCAAGTTAGGAGGGTCAAGTAGACATCTGTGGACATCTGACAACTCTCCTCCTCCTCCCCTTCCTCCTCCCCCTCCTTCTCTACCTTCTTCCTCTTCCTCCCCCTCCTCTTCTACCTTCTCTTCCACCTCCTCTCTCTCCTCCCCCTCCTCTTCGCCCTTCTCCTCCTCTCCCTCCTCCTTCCCCTTCTCCTCCTCTACCATCTTCTTCCTCCTCCCCTCTTCTTCCCCTATCTTCCTCCCCGATCTTTCTCCCCCTCCTCCTCCCCTTCCTCTTCCTTCTCCACTTAGCTTCTACCTCCCCTCAGTATTCCTTCTGTATTCCTCAATTCTCTGAATCCAATAAATAGTTAATCCTTGAAAACCTCTTTCCATGTCGAGTGCTATTCAGAGAGAACTGTGGATTTCTCAGAACAGGTAGTGTGGGTGTTATGGCCAGTACTGTTCACACTGTGTCTAGTTTTGTTAAGATGTAGATCCTGATGCTGTGAGCCTGGGCCAAGCTAGTCTGCACTGAGAGCGGCCATTGCCAGCTGCCCCCAGGAGCGCAGAGGCTGCTGGTCTTTGTGGTCCTGTAGCCTGCCTGCTGGCCTTTCCTCTTTACTTTGCCTTTGCACAGATGCAGCGGGCCTGGGAGATTTAAGGAAACTTCTATGGTCCTGTTGCCAGGTCACAGCTCACTTTGCTAATATTGAATGCCATTCACTGCCTGTCCTCAGCCAGGCTGAAGAGTGTTAGAGACCGCCTCTAGAGGCGGGTGTGGAGCTAAAGGGTGTGATCTTTTATCTAGTGACTTAGCACCATTTAACTTGGTTCCACAAACCTTTCACACATAAGCAATTTGCTCAGCTCTGATGGCAAAAGGCAAGTCTTTTTCTGTGGCACATGGGTCCTCCAGCTGTCGCTCCTTTCTTCCCTCCTGGGAGCGCAGCTGCTGAGCTGCTAGCTCTCAGACCTGGCCCTTCCGCTGGGGCTCTGCCAGCGTTTCCCCACCATTCACTCTTCTTTCTCCGTATTTCCCCGCTTTACGCTTTTTTATTTACTACATATCCAGGGGCCGTTTTCATGATGTAAGATATAACTGGGCAAAGGCTCTCCTAAGGCAGGCAGACTTCAGTGTTGCTCGTTTCTCAGTTCTCTGAAGCTTGCTTACCTCCAAAGGGCCTTTGCCATAGCCCTGAACCTTGTCGCGGGGGCTCGCCTTCAGTGTCTCGCATACTCTCAGGATATTAATCCCAAATCACAATCAGAGTGTGGAACAGTCAGAAGGGCTGAACTGCAGAGTCGGGAAGCTAAGGCAGCCAAGGCCCAGCTCTTCCACTCATTAAATATAGAACCTCCTTCAGCATTCATTTTCTCATTTGTAAAATAGCATTACTTAACTCCTATATTATAATTATAGTAATGTCTACTTCCTACGAGTAAGAATTTCCACGTAAAGCCTTAGCTCAGTGTCTGACAAAGTGATCAATGAATGCTAACTTTCATTATCCACATCATTATCACGACAGTTTTCTTCCCTTCAAGAATGTGTAGGTTAGTAGAGTACAGGGGAAGAAAGCACATGAATAGCTTCAGCACAAAACAAATACAGCTAGAGAGACTATGGGAATTTAGAATAAAGTTAATAGCCTATTCCGGAAGTTGGCAAACTGGTGTGCATTCTCACAACAGCTTTTACGTTTTTAAATGGTTGAAAGACACCTAAATGGATAAAAATGTGCCGTGGCTCCTTGGTATTATCAAGAATGTACATATTCCTAATTCATAAATAATTTTATCAGAATACAAGCATGCATCATCTTCTAGGCATTGTTTATGGGCTGCGTCACACTATTGTGACAGAGTTGAATAGTTGAGCTAGAAACTATATGGTTCGGAAAATTTAAAAATGTATATATTTTTAAAATTTGTCACATCATCAGTGGGGTGATGGGGTCATGACACCACAGCCCCTGCTTTGGAAAAAAACATTTCAATTTTCTTCCTATTGGAGCAAGATTTTGAAAGGGGTGGGGGTGGGGGAGATGAAACTGGGGTGACAGGTCTGATAATTCTTTGAGAAACTGCCCAGCCTTGCCAGACACCAGCTTTCTTTCGAGACTGGAGGGTTCCCTGTGTAATCCTGGCTGAACTGGAACTCTATAGACCAGGATGGCCTTGAACTCACAGAGATTCACCTGCCTTTGCCTTCTGCGTGCTAGGATTAAAGGCAAGCACCACAATGCCTGGATCTGGGAAAGTAACTTTTCGTCACATAACTATCCTAGAGCCAGACAATACCTCCCTGTCTTACATGGTTTAGCTTAGTTGTTTGACTTAAAGAATGAGTTATGAAATCTTTGGGAGAGCCACAAGAATTAATTCAGAAGTTGCAAGTTTTACTTAAGAATTTAAAAACAGATAGGAGGTGATCATCTCTTCCTAGGCAGGTGGCTTTGAAGAATGAAATGTTTTCTTCACATTTCATTGTTTTTCACCACAATCAACAGCACTAAAACAGGTAAAGCATTCATTCCTTCAAGGAGCTAGATGACATACTATGATAACTTTGGGGATGTAATCTGAGCTGGTTCCATATTACTATCTGCCTCACTCCAATTGCCAGGACAAAAGAAGTAGTTGGTGTAAAGGAAAAGCTATAATTAATTCAGAAACCTGGACTGGAATTAAATCCTCAGACTCAGGAATAAATCACAGAACCCATTTTTTCTCTGCCTTTTCTCCTATAAGAATTCGCAAAGGTAACTCTATTTCATCTGTTTACTTTCCTCATTTATTTAAAAAAAAAACCATAATTTCTGATCTTAGGCCCCATTCCTTCTTTGCTTTTCTCTCAGAATTGCTCTCTGATAATTTTTCTTTTCTGCTTTCAAAATTAATAGGAAAGCTAGTCTCAGGGCTGTTTGCAACATTTCAAGTGTGAATCTTCCCCATCAAAATCTTCATGAGGAAAACAAGTCACGTCATCAGTGGGGTGGACGAGGTCATGACGCCACAGCCCCTGCTTTGGAAAAACCCATTTCTATTTTCTTCCTATTGGAGCAAGATTTGGAAAAGGGGGATGGGGAGATGAAAATGGGGTAACAGCTCGGATGAGTCTTTTAGAAACTGCCCAGCCTTGCCAGATACCAGCTTCGACAAGGCCCTATTCTGAACTGTTTTGCCACCGCCCCACCTCTATTTTCGACTCTGCCTAGGAGGCTTGGTGGGTATTCTGCAGAGATGAGGGGTGACTTGTTCTCACTTTGACTACTCAACTTCTTTGCTTTCCGGAGATATTCCATGTCCGGGTGTCGTCCAATACTTTGTTTCAAACCCTAGCTCTGCTACCTGCTCACTCTGTGATTCTGGAGCCTGTTGGTTATGTCCTTATGTCATAGGCCCTTCATTTTTTCTGCTACAGAAATCGTATTTTCTATTACAGCACTGGTGCTAGAATTACACTAGTTATTATATAAAATCTATGTAGTCAATATATTTGGCACATATATGTGAGTAAATAACAAATATAATAAAGTATTTAGAAGAATAGTTAAGACATAGAATTATGTCTTAATATTATGTCTTAATATTTTTGATTTGTTTTATATATATATATGTATATATACATATATTTATATATAATCATTATCCCCAGTACTAGTGTTTGATGGGGGCACCTACTGTTTTTAAAGCACATAGCCTTGAGACTTATTATTCACTGAGCTGTGAGGGAATGAAAACCATAAAATATTTATCAGATAGCTCATCCATGTTCTGCTGTCTGTGAAATAACAAATTTTACTTTGTTTGTATTGTCCTGTTCCATGTCTCTTATAGGTACTGTATAAATCCAGACTTAGTGCTGATATTAGAATTGCTACACACTTGATGGTACTTTCTATTGTTAAATAACGGTGTGACTCTGATTGGTATATAACATATGAAATTGGATGCATATATAAGATCCACCCTATGCACTGGGGAGCTTCTTGTCTATTTATTTCTTTATTTTGGAATGGTGACAGCACATTTACTTACTCTACCTCACTGGGATTCTTTGAGAAATAATATTATTAAGTTTAAAATACTCCACATTGAGTCACATACCAATTCAAATCATCAACTTTTCCTTTCAAAATGGGATTTCCAGTTTCTTTTTCATCCCTCAACAAATAAATTTCATAATAACATGCACTCTTGCACTCTAGTGATAGATAACATGTACCCTTTCTAGATTAGGTGCATGACATTCAGGTATTATTAATTTGCCCATAGGGGTGTGTCGAATGAAGTCAAAAAATCTGAAATTAAAATGAACCTTTCTCTCAGGGAAAAACATTCACAAACTAATCCCCCACAAAATGTGTAGCATTTGCATTTATAACTTTTATCAGCTACAGTTATTACTAGTCATAAATGCATAGAGTAGCTCTCAGAACCAGCTCAGTTATTTAGATGTTCAAGGGGTAGAAGTAGACCAGTTACACATATTAAATAATAACAAAATGGGTTTTTTTGTGTGTGGTAACAGATGAAGGTCATATATTTTGAAAATGACTAGGTCTCCTCATTTCTGCTGGACACGCAGAGATTTAGGGGATGAGTAAAGTTCGAGAGGAAGGAGAGGGAAGCAGTTCGTGTGTGTCAGGTGGGAAATGAGTGGAGCTGTTACTTAACCTTGACAGGGTAAACGCAGCTCTCTCTTCCCAGGCACAGAAAGGAAATGAACTGCATCATTTGGCATTTTTCACAGTTTTACTGCTTATACTTTTGAAGATACATAGCTCTGCAGTATAAGAGAGTTGAAGAGTGCCCCCAATCCCCATCTCTGGATGGGAATAACAGCAAGCCTTGTGATAAATAACATCTAATAGCCAACTCATCTTTGAAATGTATCTTATTGACAGGTTGTATCTTAGTCTCTTGATGAGGTAAACATTGCTCTGAGGTGGGGATAGTAATGATGATGTCAGTGATGTTTTTTTATTTGTTTGTTTTCTGAAATGGGGGGGGGCTTGTCATGAAGCTTAGGTTGACCTTCAACTCACTATACAGCTGAGGTTGGCCTAAAACTGCTGATTTCCCCACCTCAGAAGTGCTGAGATTACAGGCATATACCACCATGCCTGGCTCGCAAGAGTGATTATAATGAGAGGACTTGTAGAAGTGAGCCATTTTGAGCATATGCAATGTGTCAGGGACTGTATTAAATGACTCATACATGAACTCATTTAATCATCACAACACAAAGAGGGAGTCTTGTTAGTCCTCCATGTCACCTGAGACTGACCTGCCCACGGTGGTAATCTGATGAGCCTGTGGAAGAATAGGATTTCAGACCTGTATTTGTTACTCATGGCCCATGCTCTAAAAGAACCGAGTAATGTTGACTCCTTATATTTATTTTAAAAAGTACTGGGCCACATGGGATAAAGAATAGACTGTATCATTTAGAATTTAGAGCTATACAGCTCTCTTTAGCTTTCCAGATATTTGGATTATGAACCAGGCAGCATGATGTGCTCCTTGCATCATCATGATGAAGACCTAATTGAAATATTACAATATGCTGTCCTCTTATTACACAGGAAGGGCAGTTGAGGAAAAGGTCTGCTGGAGAGTGGCTTGATGAACATCTCCAGGATACCTATCCAGTTGGCTGAGTGCTTCAAGTTTCTGCACTCTGTGCTTAGCAGCACAAAGTGGTATGAGTCATTTAACAACCATCAGTGATTGTTTCCCAAGGATCAAGGATATACTAAGGACATTTTTTCTGCTGTAGGAAGGTTTCATCTCTGGTGTGGTCCTGGGTGTGTCTGGGCTACTCATTCATTTTTCTCTTATATATTGGCTGGCCACTTTTCTTCCTTACATTCCAGTTGTCACCAGACATATTAGTTACTTTTCTGATGCTGTGACAAAAATACCATGACCAAGTCAACGTACAGTAGAGTTTCTTTTTAACTTATGGTTCCAGAAGTATTAGGATCTATCATGGTAGGGAAGCATGAGTGTAGGCTGCAGGCATGGCAGCAGGAACTGAAGCTAAGAGATCACACCAGATCATACAGAAAGTGAACTAGAAATAGCATGAGTTTGTACCCTCGAAGTGATGTACTGCCTCCAACAAGGTTCCACACCTAAGCTTCCTCCCACAAACAGTGCCACCTACTGGGGAACACTTATTCAGATGTGTGAGCCTATGGGGACATTTTTCTTTCAAACCACCAGAGCAAAAGAAACTTTATGGTCCCTCTGTGATTGGTCTGTCCTGTCAATCTTTTAGGAGGCCTGATAGGGAGTTCTCTCTTCCATCTCAGTGAACCCCAAAGAAATTGTGCTTTCTGAGAGAGCAGATCCAAATTGTGCCTGTTAGTGACTTTGATCCTTGTTTCAATCAGTCAACCCATTCCCCATGTTTGCCACATCCAAATGGTTTCTGTAAGAGTTTAGTTCATTCTGTCTAGCATGTACCCTAGGAAATGACTAGCATAAATGTATGCCCTGTCTTATGCCTAGGTTCTTTCCAACTCCAGTTTAGAGGGGTGTGTCTTATTGTTTCTGCAGAAGCGCCAATATGCTATACCCTTCTTTAAGTAAGAGCATAAGTTCTTTCACTACCACACTGCCAGGAATTCCAGGACCCCTCTTTGCTCACACATTCTGTTAGGGAATTGCACAGTCATGAAAGTGTCTCAGTTGCCCCCTAAGTAATAAAGGACCTTTACTGGACCTTAAATTGTAATTGAACCAAGTTATGACAGTTGCTGGGAAAGGCTTAAAAGTTTCATTGCTTCTTCTGATATTTGGTTTCCTTTCCCCTTGGGAAAAATTTTCAAATCAAGCAAGCACAGTGTGGACGGAACCTTGTGGATCTCAGGAGTGACTATTCTCTTCTGCATCTTCCCAGAAAGATGAAGACTTTCATGTAAAGAATGAAAGGAGCCTCATTATCTTTTCTCATTTAAAGACATTTCAGTCTATTTCTAGATCTTTAACTACATTTAAAACATGTGAAGAGGCACTAGTGTAAACTCGTTTGATATTTACATAGTTTTTCTAAAGTATTTTGACAAACTACCAATTATGATCACAAGGAGAATAAAACTTCACTAAACTAAGTTATTAATAAAAATAGAATGGGTCATAACTACTTGCTAAATTTCATATTCATATATTAATATTTTACTCTCATTATTTTATAGGCCACATCAAATGTTTTTTCATATACATGACCCTTCTCCTGTGTTAGAGGGAACATTGTTTACCATATCTCTTGCTCTTTGATTATGCCTCTTAAAAATAACTTTTGCTCAATCAACTTGGTTACATTTTAGTTTACTATAGAAATTCTTAGCTTTTTTGAATTCTATTTTTTTGCTATAATCAAATGCCCTAACAAAAGGAACTTAAGTTTAAAAAAGGGTTTATTCCTATCCACAGTACAAAGATATAATCTGTTATGGTAGGGAAGTCAAGCACAGAGAGCTTGAAGCAGCTGGTTGCATCACCACCACAACACTGGAGAGAGAAAGGTAAAGGTAAAGGTAAAGGTAATGTTCACCTCATTTTATCTTTTATATGCAGTCAGACCAGGACCTTCAGAAAATGGTCCATCCACCTATAGGATAGATATCCTAAATCAGGTAGCCTCATATACAGAACCCCTCACAAGAATGCTCAATGGCTACATAATCACTCAGGGGCATTTGGGAGGGAATGCTTGTCTACTAGATTCCAGGTACTGTCAAGTTAACAACTAACACACTAACCCATCACAACTCCACCCCTCATCAATTTGATTCCCAAACACATCACCTTTAAGCCATGTCCCTCCATTTCTGTTCCCATAGTCAAGTAACCATCGTATAGTGCAAAAATACTGTCAGTTGAATTTTAAAATATCCACAGTCTTTAAAAATCCCAATATCCTTTAAAAGTTCAATGTCTCATCTGAGAGCTAGCCCCGTCTCTTAACTGTACCTATTTAAAAAGCAAAATACACAAATTACATAGTTCTATACTTGTAACATACAGTGTTTAATTGCACAGGGTAAACAGAATAAAAGAATCACAGTTAGAAAAAGAAGTGGCACACAATAATAGTTTTAGAGATATTTAAAACTCAGTGCTACCTCAGAAAAAAAAGAAAAGTTGAGACATTTGTTGTATAGAGAAGTATACTGCTGGCCAAGCTTCACTTTGCTTGGAGGTTTAAGTGTTTCCATGATAACTGTTAAAACCTTAAATTCACTAAGGTATCCCAGAAAAACATGATTGTTCATTTTAGCTCTGAGCCTTAGGCACCCATTAAACAGTATCCATCCCCTTGCTTGTGTGTGTGTGTGTGTGTGTGTGTGTGTGTGTGTGTTTAGCATAGATACTCTTTACATAGTGATACTGTTAACGTGATGTTTCACGGAGTGTCAGCTACACCAAATACCAAGCATTCCAAGTTTATAATGCAAAGAACTTGGACTTGGGGAGTGGGTATACTTGGTGAAAGGAACTGAGTCCAAGCATTGAGTCACTCACTTAATTACAGGATGGATGAGAAAAGAAGAGTTTTCCTCATTGTTTGTCTGGTTCCTCTGGACTAAATGAGCTTAATTTCTGGTTGAAAACTAAAAGCAGTGGCAATGCCCTGTGACTTGGGGAACTTTGGGTAGAGGTGGGTTCTCTGGGAACCCCCTGATTAAAAGCTTATAGTGAGATATCTCATGCTTGGCACCAAGGTTTTTATTTAATAACTAGTGTCTTCCATGGAAAGCATTGTCCACTCACATAGGAGTCCAAACATCATTTTTAAAAACGTCCTATTTTTTTATTAGGTTACAAAGCAGTGGGCTTACATAATGGTTTCTCACATGTCCTCTGTTGTAATTAACTTACTTAATCCTGCTTTTCATCTTTTAATATTTGTGTTCTTAATGGGTCTCTAGCTTTCTTGAGTCCCTGGAGGGCCTCTCGTGCCTGTTGGCCTAATCTGAAATAACTGGCTTGTCTATTCTTAGAAGGTGTAGTATTTGAATTGAAGAAGCACTTGGCACTAGTGTCCAAGTGCAGATGTCCTATCGTATAAGATAGTGCCTCATTCAGGAAATCCACAGTAGAGTACGGTGAATAGCATCTTGGCTCTCTTCTGTGCTCCATTCACAACTGTTAATTTTACAGGGTTATGATTTCATCTCTGAGCAGAGGGCTCCTGGCAGGGACAGATGCGCTGGTGACCCAGATTGTGCTGTGTGTGTCCCAGTAGGAGCCATCAAGAGCAGCGGGATGGCAGGAAGGAGATGGTGCCTCCAATAGAGAAACAGTTGTAGCATGGCCCTGGGAGGAGGCAGGAAGGAGGAGGATGGGTCCCTTCAAAGATATCATCACATATCTTTCCTTCTGTTTAGAATCATATACCTGATAAACTAAGGGAAAAGAAAAAGTTGCCTTGAATATTATAGAGAATGCTGTCAGCCTTGATTCATCTTTCTGTATCCATGAGCATACTGACAGACCTAAGCACTGACAGGTCTGTATATCTGTCCAAGGAATATCAAACAGGACCACATCATGATTAGCTGGATCTGGGTCACTAGGCTGGTATGACAGGTGGAAAAACATACTGTGTGTTGAATCTGTGGCTTACTTCCTAGTCTAGAGCAAAAGGCAAAGAGAAAGCCAGATTTGGACCAACTCTGGGACATAGTACACCATAGACACACTTATATTAATTTTGTGAGAGCAAGTGCCTGTACTACTTACCACTATAATTCACAGCACCTAGAACAGGACTCACAAATACAAGCAAAAGTTAGATGCTCAAAACCTAGTCATTGTGGCTAGCCATTGTGCTCATGATCTCACTTTAGCTTTCATCTCCAATAAGGAGGGTCCATGAGACTCTGCTCCTTCCTGTGGGGCTATGGGCTGTTAACAGTCCCTGGGAGAGGAAGGTGTCAGTTTGTTCAGTGGTACGTAGCCTCTCCTAGGCTGCCCGAGCTCCAGGAAATAATGTCTCACATACGTTCACGCAAATCAGTGGGTCGCACACAGGAAGGCAAAGTGAAATCAGATGGATGGCTTGTTGGGAGGAGGAGTGTCTGGCAGGGGCAGGTGACAGAGGGCAGTGAAGGTGTGTGCGAGCATGTAAAATCCAATATGTGAATGGACACAGCCATCAAAGAATAGAAATGTATGTGAGGAAAGGATAAAGGGGGAGATGGAGACCATTAATAGCTAGACAGGATGCCGTGGTGAGCCGCGGCGTGGTACAGTTCTGTTCATTTGCCTGTTCATTCGTTTTTGTGACTATACTTTTTTTGTTCCTACCTTTTGATTGAATTTCCAAATAGAAAAGGGTCATACGTAGCACATGGGAGACTGTAAATGGTATTACCAAAGGGTAAAATAGTTTATATTCTAATTTCATGCCTGCAGTTCTAGGATGTTTTATTTATGATAATAAAAAATAATTTTAGGTTCAAATGACTTTGGGGCTATGATTGTGACTTAGTAAATATGGGCAATTTTAAAGAACAATCAAAGCAATTTTTTTCTCACCTTTTAAAACTCAGTGATAATGACTACTTTCTATATTCCAGTTCTGAAGTCCTGGTGTGCTTATTGATGGTAGTAGACCACACGTCGAGATAGTTAAATAGTTGGTCACCAGCATCATGAATCATCACATTCTGGCTTCCTCAAAGCCCTGGAATTCATTTATATTTTGCATAAAACCCTGATGAGATTTACTATTGAACTATTTAGCATGCCTCTTTCCTTGAGTATATTAAGTTTCCGATCATGCTTGGAAGCTTCGGGGAGAGAGATGCAGAGGTTGTTGCATAATATTTCTTAAATCGTCGAACTTAAGAGTCCTCAGAAATCCTAAGAGCCTAGTATCTTTGAGAGCCCTTTCATAAAAAACCTAAGGCAAATGTGATGTGAATCATTGAGGCGCATCTAAAACAAGGCCTGTTTCGACTGGTTTGTAGAATAACACTGACTTGAGAAAGGAAAAACAGACAAAGCTAATTTCAGTGCAAAAGTTTTGTTTGTTTAGTTTGCATTGTTTAAAGTAGGGTATTGTGTTTTACACTGTAGCCTAGGCTAGCCTGAAGCCCACTATGTAGTCCAGGCTGGCCTTGAATTTGCCCCTCATCTCCTTACTTCCCTCTCTTGAGTCCTGGAATTACAGGGCTTCTCCAGCATATCCTTGAACACCTGGGATTCTTGGGGGTCAGAGGATGCTGAAGCATTTGGGTAGTGATCTAACTCTTTAATCCCCGCACAAGGAGGCTGAGAAGGAAGAAGCTTATCTTCCAGTCCAGGGAGGGTGACACATCCAAACTGTATTTCTAAGAGGAATGACTGGTGAAGTGTCTCTGAAGATTGATTTGAAATTTTCTTTCCCAACCCCAACATAGCATATAGCGAATCACTAAAATGTTATTCAACAGCTGAGTTTTCCTTTTTTTTTTTTCCCCCTCTTTTCTCCACAAAGGTTGAAAAGAATGATGAGGACCAAAAGATTGAACAAGATGGTGTCAAACCGGAAGATAAGGCTCATAAGGCTGCGACCAAAATTCAGGCAAGCTTCCGTGGACACATAACCAGGAAAAAGCTCAAAGGGGAGAAGAAGGGTGACGCACCCGCTGCTGAGGCCGACGCCAAGGAGAAGGAGGATGCTCCCGTGGCTGATGGTGTGGAGAAGAAGGAAGGAGATGGCCCTGCTACGACCGATGCAGCCCCAGCCACCAGCCCCAAGGCTGAGGAGCCCAGCAAGGCAGGAGATGCACCTTCGGAGGAGAAGGGTGAGGGGGATGCGGCCCCCTCAGAGGAAAAGGCCGGCTCAGCTGAGACAGAAAGTGCTGCTAAAGCTACCACTGATAACTCGCCGTCCTCCAAGGCCGAAGATGGCCCAGCCAAGGAGGAGCCTAAACAAGCCGATGTGCCTGCTGCTGTCACTGATGCTGCTGCCACCACCCCTGCTGCAGAGGATGCCGCCACCAAGGCAGAGACGGAGCCTGCAGAAAGCAGCCAAGCTGAGGAGGAAAAAGGTGAGTACCACGGCAAGGGTGGGGCCACGGGCGGGGCGGGATGCACCAGGGATGTTAAGCCTACAGCCAGACCACCTGCACTGCCCAGAGGGAACTGTCTAGACAGCGTGGACTACAAATCACAACACTTATGGTGAATACCCCCAAAATCTACAAGCCCGAGAGAAAACTCAGAAAGAATTACATGGCCGCTGGTACTGGAGAATCAGACAATTATCTTAATTGGATTGATATAAACAGTCAAGCTTGATAATCCCAGTTAAAAGAAAATGTGCTGTATGCTGATAGACTTAGTTTAATAAGTAATTACTGGGACTACATTTATTTCATGGATGGGAATTAGCTAATGTGATTATTTGGCTCTAGGAAGGCCCTCCTATAAATACAGCCAACTCTTTATTGATTATCTAGTGTGTGAATTGCCAGCAACAAAAATATAATCTCAACCCTCCTTTCCCTACCCCACAGTGTGGTTCTGGGCATTTTACCCACCACCAATTGGCGAGTGGGATCTGCTTATATGTGGAGAATGTTTATATATGTTTGTAAATGGAGAATGTTAGCTGTTACTGGAACTGGGGTCAGACACAATTAGGAAAATAAGTCTGTAGATATTGCCAAAAACAAAAACAAAACAAAACAAAAACTCCACAAATTATCATTTTATTATCAAAGACACCACTCTCTCATATGCATAAATAATCGAGAGTTGACTGTGAATATGAAAAGGTACTGGATTCTCTTCAGTTTGGAGCTATAACTTGGAAGTTGGAGTGTTTTTGTTATGATGGCCCAAAGACAGAATTAGAAAAGAACATCTTATGAGCAATACAGATCTAATAGACTACCATCCCAGGAAGCTGGCTCTGTCGCTTACACCAGCATATCTAAGGTGAAGAAAATCAGTATCTCCAAGGGCTTTCCCTAGTATGGTGTGATTAAGAATACCTTTTATGTTGCCTTGACCACTGTGACAATTACACTAGAAAAACAATTTAAGGGAAGAAAGAATTATCTTGTCCCCAGCTACAAATGTTTTACTCTATGATGGGCTTTCTCTGTTGCCATGGGCCTGTGGTAATGCAGAATGTCATGGCAACAAGAGTGTATGCAGAGCAAAGTTTTGCACCTAATGGTAGCTAGGGAGAAAGAGATGGTGGGTGAATATAGGTAGATGGATGGGTGGATGGATGGATGGGTGGGTGGAGAAGGAGGGGAAGAAGACAGAGATGGAGGGGAAGAGGGAAAGAGATGGGGGATATAGATGGATGGATGGATGGATGGATGGATGGATGGATGGATGGGTGGATAGATGGACAGAGATGGAAAGAGAGAGGGAAAGAGACAAAGATGGAGGGGAAGAGGAAGAGAGGGACGGAGAAAGAGATGGAGGATATAGATTGATGGATGGATGGATGGATGGATGAATGGATAGATAGATGGAGACAAAGGGAGAGGGGGAGACGGGAAGGCATGGAAAGGAGGGAGGGAGGGAGAGAGAGAAAAGGAGATTTTAAGATACACTCTTCAAAGTCCCACATAGCTAGACCCCACTTTCCTTAACCCCGCTACCAGTTAATGTCTATTCTGAATTAATCCATGGAATAAACTATTATTTAGGACAAAGACTTCTGAGTCTAAGCCTCTCTGAAATCTCCCCCACAGACACACTCTGAAGTTTGCTTTACTGATCCAGGTGACTCTCCTCAAATTGACAATCAAGATATTCCATTGAACCTTTCAACTCCAAAGGTCTTTAGAGATAAAGTTACTTCTGCGCCAGTTCACCTGGATTTATTTGCCCCTTTAGAACATTATTTATTTATCCCAAAGACTAAGTCTCTAAATTTGGGCCCGACCACTATCTTGGGAAAGTTTACGAGACTGCATCAGAACACTAATCCAGAGAATGTTAAGACATCTGACCTTCAGATTGATAAATCAATTGTTGAACCCTTGCCTAGATACTAAAACATGGCAGATGATTATTCTATGTTTTCAGGTCTATTTTTTCATTTAAACCTCTAGAGTGTAACAATTAATTGTTATAATTGTTATAGTTACCAGGCTGATCTCACATCCCGGCTTCAAATAAATCATGATTCTTTTTACAAGCGACTTATTTAGATCCTTATTATAGCGATATACCTGCCCTAGAGGCCTGAACTTACAATTAAGGCAATGATATCATTTTCCCAGTAATAGCAAACTATGTGAATAGGATATTGGTTTAAATTTATTCAACAAAACTGTTTTGATTCCTTTTCTTTAGGCTTAAAGTTCAAGGCTCAGATAAGATGTCTGGGAACCACATTGTAGTTATCTACAATGTCATTCTGTATCTCTTGAAAGTCAATCGTGCTATTAAGTCTTTGACATGTTTGACGTTGCTTAGATCATATGTTTTAAACTGGGATTTTCTAAGTGCAGAGAGTAGACACAAAACGTGATGTAATTTTAGGCATATATATACTCATTGTTTGGTTTGATAGAATTTGGCGAGCCAATAAAAAAACTCTATATATGTTAGTATATAATATTATATGCTATATATTAATAAATACTGTATATTATATATTAATATATAATAGAATATAATGTATAAATATATTTAAGGATAGGCAAAGAACTCCATTTTATTGATTTTATACTTTAGCATTCTAAATGACTGATTATAATGATTTATGTGGTAAGTATCCAATAAATGTCATATGTTGAAAGAATAGATATTGACCAGATTTATAGATAATGATTTTTTTACCTGCCTATAAGTCCTCTTGCAATTTTGCAGATTCTAATTATTTATTTCATTTAAAATGTGTCTGAATCACTGAAAATAGAGATCATAGTCTGTCTTAAGCTTTTCAAATTCTACCTGAAAAATATCTGAACTAATGAGAGTCTAATTGGTGCATTGGAAGTCTGTTGAGAGTGCAGGTGACGCCCCTGTGAAGGTAAGCCAGGAGGCAGTAGGCAGTGCATTTTGATTCATCAGGCCATGTGTTTTAAACTGGGATTTCTGAAGTTCAGAGAATAGACACAAATACATGGTACCATTTTAGGTAAACTGTTTTTTAGTTTTGGATTGATACTTTCATCACAGTTAGATTCTGAATTTGCAGCTTGTGGCTGTTTGGGACAGAAATCTACCAGCCTGACTTGTTCCGTGTGACAAGCACAAATTATTCAGTTAGTGTGAACCTCATGGAATCACAGAGATTAAAGGTGACAAGAATATCTATCAGATCAGATCAGTCCCAAATTCCCAGAGCCTCTGCCTCATGCTCCTCCACCCCCCACCCCCCACCCCCCACCCCCGTTCTCCCCAAGTTTCATTCTAACCCTGGTTAAAGTAACCGTATTTTCAGATGGACTGCACAACTTGGGAATGGACAGAGTTAAGATTCCATGTCTGCATGAAGAAATAAGCTAGGAATGCACAGTACAGGCAGGGGCCAAATAAGTCCTAGGAGATAATCTAAGAAAATAAGATAAGAATTATCAAATCAGCTCTGCTCGTTGCTTTAATAATGTGGAAATTAGGTGTAAGCTAGGAATATATTACTTACCTATGCCATTTGCTATTTATGGCTTTGTTATTGATGAGCACCTCTCTCGCTGATACTGATTTCTTTTCTCGCTTTTTTCTCAGCTGTCCAACTATGTATCTGTTTGCACACACTCAACTCCCAGTGTGCCTTTAAACAGTTTCAGTGAGTTTCTGATTCCTTTGTGGGGAGATGATTCTTTTATAGGAAGCAGCCGATTGCGGTGCCTGTAGGACATTCCCTCCTCCATTGATGAGGGGAGAACTTTTAAGACCCCTCTAATGATATTGTCCTTGGTAGTCCATGCTGAGCAGGCAGCATAAACATTGGCTTTCAGTGATGGAGTGCTTGCCTGTGTCCTTCAGCCCCCCAGTACTGCCGAAGGATTTCCCTCGAGGAGGATCCTAAAACATCTGCTGCTATGGTGTTAGTAATGTCACCTAAGTATTCTGGATGTTGATTTGGTTAAATTTCATTTATTTATTTGTTTTAATTTAAAAATTATGGTCACATATTTGGGAAGAGAGGGTGGCTGGTTGCTACACGGGCATTGGGTACCAAGGACAACTTGCCAAAACCAGTTCTCTCATCCCACCATGTGGGTGCTGGCAATCAAATTCAGGTCATCAGGCTTGGCGGCAAGTGACCTGACCACTAAGCCACCTTACCAGCCCTATATTTTATTGATATAGTCTCATTACATATTTCAAACTGCAATTGTCAACACAGATCAGGGAAACAGGGAGGTTTAAATTTGTTTTGCAATTCTCTGCATGAAGAGAAAAAAAAATTAACTTATGATCTTTGTACCTCTCTTCTCTTTTATCTTTCCTTCCTCTTTCTCCCTTGTAATTTCATTCTTACTTCCTTTATTTCCTTCTATTTAGAATAACTTCTGGTGTTGTAGGAGTCTGCGTCACACAGATTTTAAATCAGGAAAATCTCATTTGTTGAGGAAAGTGTGACAAGACCCAGAAAGTGGCATTTAAAATAATCACATTAATAATCTCAAGTGACTCATGCAAATAGGTATGGGATACTTCTATTTGCAATATACTTTAGGACAAACACAGACAAACAACCAAATAGTGCTTCCACGGCCCAGATGCAAACTTAAAAAGTTTTCTATCATACATATGTAAGTAACTAAGTTATGAGCCAGCAAAGCAGATGAACATTGATAATTTCTAAAATAATTACATGTAAGAAAAAGAAAACTCCAGCGTGCATTTTCTGATTTAGAGAAGTTCTATATGTTTCTTAGAGGTCTCCCCTCCTGTTCAGTCCCATCCGACTCTGTAGGTCTCGAAAGGACCAATCGGTTTCTCCAAGCTGTGTGCTGGAGTGGGGTTTCCCTGGGTGTTCATGATTGCTTGGCAGGATTCCTCAGCAAAGGTTTAGATTTGAAATGTGGCTTCAACCACTTCCCAGATTTATGTACAACTCATAAAAACTGAAATTCTGAGTTGTTAAAATCCATAAATGTTGTTTATAAAGCATGGGTACCCTGTCGGCTCACTCAGTGGAACACTACTTAAATACGGTTGATTATTAAGGTTTTATGGGCTGCTTTTTTATAGCTAGAGTAATCATTTTTATTGGTTTTACTTGACACCAATCCAGTTGCATTTGTTAATATTTTCCTTTCTATTTTTACAGTCTGAAGGCAAAGTAAAAAGGTATTCTGCCCACAGACACAGTCACTGACAAAGGGGAGGTGTCAAACTGATAAATTTCTAAATACTTACCATCAGGTAGCCTTGTAGCTTTTAAAGCTAAAATGTTTGATCTCGTCTCACTTCTTTTTCTCAGTGGTTGTGCTAATTTCTTATTGTTCGTTTGAAGTACCAACCAGGAAGTTTCCGGGGCATGCTCTGTTGTACAAACCTATGAGACAGGCAGGGGAAAGCATGCCTGTGTGAGGAGATGGAAGGTCTGTTTACAACAGTACATAGCATTTAATAGGCAATTTATTAAAACCCCAGAGTCCCTATGATAAATGCTGCATGGCCAGTGTCCCGTTGTACCATTGTAAGCACCTGTGGCATGTGTTAGTGTCATGTCATTCTCTGCTTTATGTGAGAGAAGTTTGAGGTCCAGAGATTGAGATACTTAAGTACTTCTGACAACTAGGAAGTATCAAACCAGAAAGCTCAAGCCTTATATACACCCAGGTAAGTACCGTTCTAGAGAAGACAGAAGAAAAATGCTCAAGGACCCAAGTGTCTTAGCGATCATGAGTGTCTCCTGACTTGTGCAGCTGTGTGCTCCACTGTGTTGGGAATTATCAGTGACCACCCTTAAAAGGAGGCATCCACTAACACTCACAATCCTGCTCAGTTCCCTCTCAGTACATCACCCCAGAATGATGAGAAATGCGAAAGTAATTTTGATCCTGAAGTTCTTATCCAATGGGCTTCAAATGGTTAGAACAAGGTAAGCTACAAAGATCAGTTGAAACTGTTCAGAATAGGAATATCGCGGATACCATCAGATATGTCCAAGAAAAAAAGTGAGAACCGCAAATAGAAGATTGTAGGTCTCTATTGGTTGTAGGTCACTTGCCTCACGATTCGGATGCACCTCTCCCTAAATTTGGCTTTTGTGAATCAGAACCTTGTTAGACACCTATCTCGACTGTACGCCGCTGTCCAGCAAGCACGTTTATAAAGAATTCACTGCCTTCATACTACCCAGGGCCATAAGGCTAAACAACTTTTTGGAAAACAGGAATTGGAGTATAATTTCTATTTCTGTGGTTGACAAAGGAAGCAGAGTAAAGAGAAGATGAAGAAATAAATATCAAAATCAAAAAACATTGTTGAGGCCTCTCACGCCTCATTTTATTATTCATATATAGCTATCACTTCATAAAAGGAGCTTCCAGGCAGAAAGGCATGCATGTGAGTGCCTTAATTTAGAATTTTTATATTACATTTGGTACTAAAATAGAATATTTCTTAAAATGTAGAATAGTAGAATTCAGATGTAAGAGGCCATTCATATTTTTTATTCTGAACACATGTGAGTACACACGTGCCCTCCATCTCAGAAGTAGGAGTGAAACATGAGCGTAACAAGGGGATCCCATGTAGCTAACCATGGAGAGAAATCAGAGTGCTCAGTCTAGTGGAGAAGAAAGCTCTGAGGGCTCCACATTCTGTTCTTACAGCCATAGCTCCGCTACATGCCAAACATGAATGGAAGGGCAGAGGGAAACAGAGGAGCCGCTTCCAGCTCTGAGAAATGTATCCCTAAAGATGTCTCAAGATAAGATGACTTAGAGCATAAATAAAGGTGTAGAAAAGACATGAAGGCACGTTTAACTTTTCCCATGCTTCTTAATCCGATTTAAGTTTTATACATAGAGAAACTGAGTGATTCAGGCAATAATAACTCATTCTAACTCATAGAACAACAAAAAAAAAAAGGTTCACACTTTTGTCTTCTTCAAAATCCCAGATATCAATTTCACAGCAATAGATTTTGGCTTTTTAAGCAAATATTTTGGGCTTGCTTAAAAGAAGCCTTACAGGCTGTTTGGTTAAGTGTGGTGTGATGAGTGGTACCATGTTCCAAAGAGATCCATCTTATTGACTATCTTAGTGTGGTCTCTCTGTGCTCTGAATGTAATAGACTATGTACCACCTCAGTTTATGAGACTTGAGTTCTTAGATCTCATTGATAGTTCAGGCTAGCTGTTCCGTATTTTATACTTAGTTTTGGTGTCAGTAACGTATGATTAACTAGGTTTTCTCTGTCTTCCAAAAGGCAAATGGTATACCAAAGAGATACCTTTGATTTGTTGGCAAATGGCCTCTTTCCCAACCGTGGCCACTTTCCTATTGTCCATTATTTTCTTGTCTCCTAAGAGCAGTAGATTTTGGGGAATGAGGTTGAGAAGAAAGAGGATTGGATAGAAGAGAATGAATCTAGAAAGCCAGTTCAGTCTGAGAGACTTTGTGGTCATACTCAAGGCCCCAACCAACAACAAAAGATCAAAGGGCACTTTTGACTCTATATTATACTTGAAATTGAAAATAAAGACTTGAAAATGGTGATTTCCAATATGGTTAAACCTCTGTCTTTTAGTCTTCCTTACCTAGACTCTATGATGGAAAATTATAACTATGTTGACTATATTTTTGTTGTCAATATTTCACTTTCCTCCTAGATATAATTCATTATTTATTTAACAATTTATATCTGCATTATTTAATTAAATAAATATAATAACAAAATCTAAATATAAATATTTTATTTATAATAATACAAATAATGCAGATATAAAATATCTGCATTACTTAAATAATTATAGTGGTTTTTTTTGTAACTGCCCACAGTTACATCGAACGGGTTACCTGAAAGGGAAGCTGGGGATGTATGGGAAGGCGTTACAAAAGAGACAGAGACCAAGATAACACCTGTTATTTAAGGTCTCAAAGTTTAATGAAGAACTCCCAATATATGTGTATGCAGGGGGAAAGCCTGGAAGCTTCTCAGCAGATTCAGTTCAGTTGCTCCACAGGTGGCTAATGTTTCTCAAGAAACTGCCGGTCCTTGAAAACAATGGGCTTCACCTTTGTCTGAGCACTCCACCCTAGGTGGAGGGGATTATGCCTGACACAGGAGTTCCCACTCAAAGGCTGGGAGAGGAACTTCACATACAGTTGATATCAAGTTCCTGCCAGGTGGCATGGTACCTCAATAAGGCTCTCTACAGTTTTTAGTGTCATATTGATTGGGTTTGTAATCACTAGGAAATTGGTGAGGTATACATTTGGGTGTGTCTCCGAGTTTGACTCCAGAGGATCAATTACTGGGTGGAAAAGACAATCCTGATGGTGGGGCCTGGAAAGAATAGAAGGGAGGAACTTGGGAAAACATCCAAATGTGCAGGCATTCCCTTCTCTCTGCTTCCTGTCTACCATGAAGCAACTATACTGCTACACACTTCACTCTTCACGAAGTATAACCAACTGTGGGTGTCACAATGACTATGGAATGGACCATCAGAAACTATGAACTAAAAGCAGCCTTCTTTCCACTGCAAAGTTGTTTCTGTTGGGTACTTTGGTCACAGTGAAGATAGTAGTAACACAGTCAGTAAAAAGTTAAGCAATTGCAATAGCTTGGAGACTTGCACTCTTTCTTAAATAGATAAAGGATACATCCAGGAGACATCTGATGGGTTTAGGAAAGTTTTGCCAGCAGATAATACATATTATATGGAAAGATGTAATATAATTTTCTTCTTATTCCTTACACGGTGATATTCTCTGTAACAGGCCATTTAACCATTGGCAGAACTGGCTAATAGTTTTAGCATTTGCAATTAGGCCATATCAAGCATCTATGGGAAAGATAACATAGGTAATACATAGGTGTTTGCTCAACAATAGTTTTCAAGGCACACATACTGTGGTTTGTATACCTTGCACCATTCTATTTTGGAGGAAAAGTCAATATATTCAGAGAGAAACACACACAACGTAGGAGATTTGCTCTTTCTGATAAATTATGCTCCGAATAGGGGTTCCTCATGGGACACATGAGCAGTGAAATCATTTCTGAAGGATAGTCTTTCCTACCCCAATACAAGTTAATAGAGTCTTTTAAAAATATATTTATTTTATGTATGTGAGCACACTGTTGCTTTCTTAGAATACACCAGAAGAAGGTATTAGATCCAATTACAGATGGTTGTGAGCCACTATGTGGTTGCTGGGAATTTAACCTATGAAAGAGTAGTCAGTGCTCTGAACCCCTGAGCCATTTTTCCAGCCCTCATAGATTTGTTTTTAATCTGGAAGAAACCAGAAGCTTTCTTCTAAAATCACCCCCATATTGATGCTTGATTAGTATGTGTGTGTTTCAGAAAAACTTGGAATGAACATTTTTATATTAGCAAAAAAAATTCTTTAGAACAATGAAATTATGAATAAACCACACACTTCCTTTGTTCCTTAGCCGATAAGGAGTGCAACAGTCCAGAACCAACAACTTTCTTCTTCTTCTTCTTCTTCTTCTTCTTCTTCTTCTTCTTCTTCTTCTTCTTCTTCTTCTTCTTCTTCTTCTTCCTCCTCCTCCTCCTCCTCCTCCTCCTCCTCCTCCTCCTCCTCCTCCCCCTCCCCCTCCTCTTCATCTTTCATTCTTCCCCTGGAATCTACAATATAAAGGCAACTCAGAGCTAAGACTATTTATGTAATTTCTAAATTAAAACTATTTTTTCATTATTTGTCTCTGTGTGGGTGTGTGTATGTGAGTGTAATGCCTGTGAATACTGGGATCTCCTAGGGCTTGAGTTAGTGGCTTTATCTGATGACAAACTTGTGTGCTGGGAACTGAACTAAGGTTCTCTGCAAAAGCAATGTGTACTTTCAACCCTGAAGATATCTCTGCAGCCTTACAACATATAAAGCATATAAAGATGGAAAATTTTGTTTAAATTAATTAGAGGAACCTTCCTAGGAGGTCTTGATACATAAGTTACTTCACCTGTCTCAAAGGACAATAGGTATCTAATAAAAAGAGATTTTTTATCACACCTGAGAGGCCCTATGTTTCATTCATATTATTACAAAAATGCACATAGTTAAATTCAAGTCATGATTCAGCAGTGGGTAGTTAAAATTAACCCACAGTGTGAAAGCCAGTTGTTGAACCTCATCTATTCTAAGGCTTTGGTTGAAGCAGACAGGCAATGTAGACTTAGTGAATGAGTTAGGAATAAAGGAATGGTTTTCTGCAGGGGAATGTCCCAAGCTGATGTAGGAGACTGGCTTGTAATCGCCAGATTTGGCACAGGCCAATTTTTAGGTTCTTTGAGCATTTCTTTTCATAAAGCACAAATGTTAGACAGGGAATGACAAAATCACTAGTAAAAGACCTTGCTGATGGCCATCTTACGGCATGTTCCTGATTTATATGCACAATCTAAATAGCAAAGTGAGGTGGACTCTCCTTTGTACAGAAAACCTATGGTGTCACGGACCTTTCTGGCAATTTGGAAGCAGGATAAGAAGCTCCATAGAAAGTGTTACTTTTATTTGGGGCCATGTGTCCTCTCTGTGATGGCCAGAATTCAAAGCAGCTAGGGCTCCCTAGACCAAGGGGGACATTTTAGAAACATATTGCGAACTGGAGGAAACCCAGGGCTGCTCTGTTCTGCAGCAGGTGATTAATTTCATCCAAGCTCCAGGAGTGACCTGTGGGTGACTCTTCCCAGTGTGTGACAGGCACACCCAGAGAAGGACTAACCTGCCAGGTTTCTTGGCTCAGTTCCTTCTCTGACATGTCTAAGTAGTCTTTGGATGTGCATTAGAGTCCACTGAGCCTTCTGCTACTCCACGGTAGGATGAATGGGGTATGCCTGAACTGCTGCTGTGCCTTTTCCACCCTTGCGGCCTATTCTCCTTTCCCACAGCCCTACAGACAAAATCTGGACACAGTTTGGAAGCCCTTTGAGACTGTAAAACGTAAGAGAGTGATCAAATATATCCCTCCATATACATAAAGAGCAACTTGTTGTAACACTGATGTATTCCAGCAAAATAAACAACAATCTCACCGTACAAAAGTCTTTTCTAATTTAAAGCGAAGAGCAGCCCAGAGTTTAAGCAGTTTGTTTGCATTCTCCTACTGGTATGACTAGCCTTCCCTAAGGAAAAGTAACGATGTGACAAAAGGTGTTTAACTTTTCTCCTTCCTGATCCTTTAAGTATTGATAGGATTGCTTAAAGAAGTATTAGAAAAGAAACTCCCAGCTCTAGAAGGGATAGGCTCATTCACCGCAGTCCAACAGTGGATGGACATTTGGTGATGCACTACTCTCTTTATTCTAATCGTGGCCTGGGTTGGAGGGTCACTGCAAATCATTAAGTTACAGGTCACTTTTGAAAAGCTGTGGGAAAAAAACGTACATTTTTTTTTAAACACCAAGTTAAAGAAGGTTTCATTTTTCTGTGTCAGAATACCATTGAATAAATGAAGATTGTTTCCTATGGCTAAGATTAAGCTGGAAATTGGGTTATGTACCTCTCACTCCGAGAGTCTTTTCTACAGGCTTCATTTGAAGGATGAGTTGGAATGAGCACTTATGAAGGTTTGCGGTAGATCAGGATAGTATCCTCTCATTCGTTTTTCTGTATTCTCTCTATTCACTTTAGGCATGCTTAGTCATGGGTGCATTATGAACACTTAAGTATATACTATAATATATAAAAGGAAAAGGAGGTGAGACAGAATAAAAGGAAGCAAGGAAAAACAGAAAGGAGCTGAAGAAATGGCACAGTCAGGACAGCGCTCGCTATGAAAGCGTGAGGATTCGTGTTCAGATCCTTAGCACCAAGTGGAAAAACACTCAGTGGCTTGAGTGTCATAGTACTGGTAAGGTAGAGATGGGGGAATCCTTGGAGCTCACTATCTAGTCAGTCTTTCCAAATGGTGAGCTCCAGGTTCAATGAGAGACCCTGTCTCAAAGCATCAAGGAAGACACCCGCCACTGACATCTGGCTTCTACAGGCATGTGCAACACACCTGTGCACAGACTCAAACCCTCCCCATACATCATAACCAAAGGAAGCTGAGGAAGTTAAAGTATTCACAGTGTTATTAGCCTTAGCTGTAGTTACATGCTGCTAAGTTGGCTTCCCAAAGCACAAAACTCAACATTTTCGAATTTGCTGAGTTCTGTTGTCTAAATCACGCCTGTTGTAGCCTATTTCAGGCAGCTGATGTTGCCACTGCACAAGCAGTTGGAGAAAGATGTCAGAGAGCTCCAGCCCAGGCTCGTGTCAGTGTATTTTTTAACAAGATAATTAGTTTTACTTTGGATGACGCTAAAGTACTACAATAGCAATTATCGAGTCTCGGAGCATCCGTGTTGGAGCACATAAAGATCCATGTGTAAAACCATATGCTTATGTATAGGTGACACCACGGGAACCTGCTGCAGCATTTGCGGGCACCTGCTGAGCACTGTGCACTTGTTAAAATGGTTGAGGATAAAGGCAATGCCTAGAACTGCACCTAATATTAACTCACAAGGTCACTGCTCACAAACGGACTGGCGTGTTGTCTTCTGAAGTGTGAGCCGAGCGTTGCTCAGGAGCACGGCAGGTAGTGGCATGTGTCCAAGACCAAGGCCTTGCGCTCAAGTCCCAGGGCCCCACACGGTGGAAGGAGAGAACCGGCTTCTGCACACTGCCCCCTGAACCTCAAGATGCATAGGGTGGCATGTGCGTGCCATCCCCTGCCTCCTACAGATAAACGTATGTAATAACTTTTAAGTGTGATTTGATATGATGTATTTCAAATGAATTCTAAGGCTTCCTTATTTTAGAGCTAAATTCAGGGTCCAGGCTGAATTGTAATTGCGACGCTCATTCTTCCTTTTCTTCTCACTAATTTTAGTGCTAGGAAGAAATTGAGGGGAAAAAAATGCAATAGAGGAAGGAGGGGCAAGACAAGTGAATAGTTTTAATTTAATAACAATAAATTTAATTTCACAAATTGCCAGCCTGGACACCAAATAGCAGTACTGTGGTTGAAGATTGTCAGGGAAATGGAGCTGTTGGGAGAAGGTTAGGAGCTCTTCGCTGTGACTCTGTCCCTCTTGAGGATCAATTTTCAGCTCTAGACACGTTGGAAACATAAATATAAGGAGAATCTTTGCTACTGTCTGTTTGTGGAACCAGAAAAATTGGCCACATCTTTTGATCCCAACGCTCACCACTAGTATAAATAACCATAGTCATGCCAATGATATAGATTATGTACATTGGTTACAGGGTTGTCAGAAAACACATCTATTTTAAAGCTCAACTCTTTGGTCTGGGGCACCCCTAAACATTGTATTGGGTTATATAAGGTGAAATTCTAACAATATTAAGACCATGCTTAATAGTTAATCTAATAACTATTAGATATTATATAACTATTAGATAACTATTAGATAAATAATAGTTATCTAATAACTATTATAGAAACACTCTATTCTCTAAAACCTTGTGTTAAATGCTCAACCAGTGCATGGCTTTGTTCCTGGAGTCCTAGAGTCCAATGAGAAGCACTTCAGAGGGGTAAGTTTTTGGAACTGGGATGTTTGGCAGAGTCACGGGTCAGGGCTCAGGGTCAGGGGTCAGGGGTCAGAGGTCAGAGACCTCACCAGTATACAGTCTCCTGTGCTACACGCATGTCCTCAACTATTTCTTGATACTGGTAAAACTTTGAAATTTTAACCAATAGTAACAAAAATTCCTATTCTGAACATAAGGCCATTTCCGAAAGACCTTAGCTTTTGGTATGACAAAGTTCAACCAAAAATTCAGAACTCATTTTATTCATGGACTCATTCATACAGAATCTGCCTTGAAGTGTGTTTTTCCAAACAGATTTTTTTTTGCAAGAAACACTATAGAAATTGTTTATGTTTCAAGAATTTGCTTATGCTGTAAATCATAAGCCACCGAAGTTTAGGCGACTCATTGAACATTACTACTAGTCAGAGCTCCGTAAGATGACAATATCGACGGCTGCCGAGGCTTACCGAAAAGCAAACTGATGAGCAGGGGGCTTATTTTCTATTACAACTTGCAACAGAATGGTACACACAGAGAATCTTTTTCAGATGTTATCCTACTTCAGAAATTGATCTATGTAATTCTGAAACATTCACAAAATTTAGATTTACAGACATTAAAATCTGCGAATAGGTTTTAAACGTTAGAAAGAAAGAAGAAAACTCATAACCTGTGTCTCTGTCACTGTTTAGTCCCAGCAAATAAGTGATAGCTGTTTGCACATCTGCCTAAAAACATGCCCCAAAGGGAAACGTTTGTGAACTGTGGCGCCAAGTCCTAGTCAACTCCAGGGACTGACATCCTGAATTTCATATCAGGGAGGCACATGGCAGACCCCAGCTGTGTAAAGGAGTAGTTTCAATAATCACAGGCTTCCGCTCTGAGGTGTTTTAGCTTCCAATAATTGCTTTTTTTTTTTTAACTTTCACTTTTATTACACTTTTTTTTTTTACGTATTATTTGCGTGTGTCTGTGTGTGTCCGTGGGGGTGGGGAGGTTGGTGGGAGGATAGCGTCATGGAGAACAGAAGAACCTCCTTGCATCATTTGAGGCTCGAGAGTTGAACTTAGGTTCAAACCCGGCAGTAAGTGCCTTCAGCCCACTGAGCCTCCTTGGGATCCAAGCTTCCTTTGATTTTCAGTAGATTGCTCTGAAGACCACTCACCCAAATCTGCACCCTTCAGAGATTCTTCTGACACTTACCTTGGCAGCTGGAATGAACTTGAAATGATTCCTTTGGCCTGCATGACCTCCCACGGTCTGACTTCTGCTTGTCTCTCTGATCTGTGTCCTTTGACCTCCTGTGGTCCGACGTGTGCTTATCTCTCTGCTCTGTGTCCTTTGGTACTCACTACCCAGCCCTCTTCTCTAGTCACACACTTTCTAAATATCTCTGATGAGTCTAGCTTAGGTCTGTTGGTGACTTTTGCACTTGTTGTCTCTGGGCTGGGTTGTCTCTGACAGTTCAAGTCTCTGTTTGAATGTCCCTTGCAGTGAGAGAGCTTCCCTGACCCCCTGAACTTTGAACTGAGTGGCAGCACACACATCCGCACCATCCATCAATCTGTTTAGTTCAGCTAGAGTGGTGGTTCTCAGCCTTCCTCACTTTGCAGCCCTGTTACACAGTTCCTCATGCTGTGCTGACCCCCAACGACAACATTATTTTGTTGCTACTTCATAACTGTAATTGTGCTACTGTTAGGAATTGCAAAGTAAGTACCCGATAGGCAGGCTACCTGATATGTAACCTCCTAACAAGGTCATGACTCACAGGTTGAGAACTACTTGCCCAGAACATCCTTATGCCTAATATGAGTGTATTTGCCTCTCTTTGATGTTTTAATCTTTTTCTCTAACACTAGACAGTGACAACATCCTTTTCCACAGCATTCAGCATCTTGGTGCTGAACCAATTCCCCTATATGGAGAGATTTCTTTTCATGAATAGCTTGCATAGAAATGGATCACTTCAGTTTTCAAATGTGAAGGCCTCAACCACTATTTTTTTAAAAGTCATTTTTTTAGCTAAAGTACCTGTAACACTTATGGCTCCGCTCTTTTAAGTGTTAAAATCATCTATTTCCTTCCCATGACCTATTTCTGAATATCCCCTCTCTCTGTGTGTCTCTGTCTCTCTGTCTCTCTGTTTCTTTCTCTGTCTCTCTCTGTCTCTGTCTCTCTCCTGAATTCTTTTTTCTAATTTTTTTATTGGTTATTTTATTTTTACATTTCAAATACTATCCCCCTTCCTGGTTTCCCCTCTGAAAACCCCCTGTCACCTTCCCCTCCCCCCTGCTTCTCTGAGGGTCCTCCACCACCCACCCACCCACCCACCCACCCACCCACTGTATGAATTCTTTTTTTTTCTCTCCAAATAATTTTTTTATCTTTTTTTATTGGATATATTTTATATCTACAATTCATTTCCCTTTTTCTGGTTCCCCACCCCCAAAGGTCCCACATGCCCTTTTCCCTCTCCCTGCTCCCTCATCCACCCCTCCCACCTCCCTGTTCTTGTACTCCCCCACAATGATGCTTTGGACCATTCTAGCACCACTGTCCACTCCTTTCTTCTTGTCAGACATCACTTGGTATGTGATTTATGTCTTTGGTGTTCCCACCCACCCACTGTATGAATTCTTTAGCATCAGATTTCAGGTAACCCCACTTCAACCGATTCACCAACTACTTGATTCCAGGCAGAAAGAGAAAAGTGGAGGTGAGTTTTAATCTCTCCTGAGTTTAAACTTAAGCTACTTCCAAAACTTAATCCGTTGCAGATCCCAAGTCAAGTTTTAGAAACAAATTTACTTAGGATACCTTAATAAATATACTACCTTAGGTAGGACTGCGCAGGCCTGGGTTCAACTCTCAGCTATTCTAAAACTTTTCACTGTGTACCTTTAATGATACGTCCAATCCCCAAAGTACTACAAGGCATTTACAAAGTGGTGCATTTTTAAATGATGTAAAGGACTCGTTTTATAGAAGAAACTATGTTACGCAACAGTTGTTGCATCGGTAGACAGAGCATTGCAACAGCTGCAGGGTTAGGTCAGCCTCATCTTTGGCTGTGACACAGGAGGGAGAGTGTGGGCCGTGGAACTGAATTTGAAGCCCAGACATGGCCCCTAAGGAGCACTGTCAGTAGCTCAGTATGGGTTTCATCATTGTGAAATGGTCTCAGGGATGAACCCAGTTGGCATTAAATGGTTTGCATATAACGTACCTACAATGTGTTTCCTTGAACATATGGCAAGTGTTTAAAAGAAACCAACCTTTTATTTTTACTTTTTTTTTGTACTTTTTTTCTTATGAAGTTATTGGAAAACCTATTTTTTTCCTACCTTTGTACCAACCCCCTGACTTTATAGAGGAAATTAATGTACAAATATGACTTAGTTTATTGTGGTCGGCTAGAGAGAGACACCTAATGATCTACCGCGTCTCCTGAGAGTCGGGGGCTAGTCTATTTGGCCTACTTTATGGCTCAGCAACATTACCAAGTCCTTACATTATCAGTAATGATTGAGCCTGGAAGGTGGCCAAGGCCACCAGGTAGTGATGGGCGGGTTAATTTAGGCTTCCTGTAATTGGTCCCTCAGAAACCGCAATCTAGGGATTTGATGGAAAGAGTTGGGAACTCTTAGGAGAAATGGGTAATATGCTCTTTCTAGGTAAGTACAAGTGTAATGATTTCGACTTAGATTTTAACCTTACAGGGAAACTTAGACATCACTCTGACCTAGGCATGGAGGGTCTCAAGAGAGTCCCTTCATCTCCCACAATGGTCTGTGACATGTTTTATTTTGTGTGCACGTGGATGATAGTTTGGCCTTTCATCAGATATTCAGCTGGGACCAGTTTTCAAAAACTGTTCAACCCACTGTACGTGAACGATCCCCAGGAAAGTCTGTGCGTGCGTGTGCGTGTGCGTGTGCGTGTGCGTGTGCGTGTGCGTGTGCGTGTGTGTGTGTGTGTGTGTGTGTGTGTATTCTAATGAAAAGTGACGTGTCTTGTAGGATCACCTTGAACTGTCACATAACGACTTGGGCTCAGCGGAGAGGAGGCAAGGTACATTGAGACGCACGTTTCATGGTCACACGGATAACCGTCGTTTGGCAGCGGGTGTCATTTATACAGGAGCTCTAAGCGGTATAAAGAATATTGGTGTATCAAAGTGAAAAGAAAAATGTGGCCGTTCAGTGTACAGTCGGGTTGGAAGCAGAGTAAAGCCTTTAAATAGAGCAAGCAAGCAAACAAAACTAACTCCGGGCCCCAGAGCAATGTGAAAATATGGCTGGCTGCAATCTGCGGTCGAACTGTAAAGGGTGAGCTCAGATGCCACGCTGGTGAGTGGTGTCTGAATGAAGGAAATGAACACAATTAGGCAACACTGGTGTAGCACCAGAGACAGGAAGGCGAATGGTTTGGACCTTAAAATGTGCAGACCGGAAGTGACTGGGCGTTTAAACTAAACAATGGCAGATATTTTTACTACGTTAAAATAGTATGACAGCTGACGTCATAGTATTTTATGGAGTCAAAGGTCCTAGATATAAAATAAGACCTTGTCCTACAGAGATGCAAAGCATTGTCCACTCCCGAAATCCATTTCACAGTGGAACTCTAATTCATCCACTCGCATGGCTTCATGACTTCAGTAAACAGTATTTCTAGACTTAGTTTTTGATAGCCTTACAAAGGACTTAAAAATAAAATTAACTCCAGAAAGGCTTCAAAGCAGGACCTTGTCGTGGTAAATCGTTCCTGCACGGTCTCGGGGCTGTGTGCTTTGCTTGCAGTCATTTTGGGGAGTCCTGGCTGGTTTGTCGGTCTCACGGCTGGGAACAGTATTACTCTGTTGCCCTCTGCTGGAGAGATATGGGAAGTTCACCAAGAAACAAAGGTGCCCAGGCCTTTTCAATGCAGGGACTGTGGGTGAGGCCGAGTCCACCGCAGCATCAAGTCAAAGGAAGGATTCACTGAGGGCTGTTCACAGGCCTCCCAGTCAGGTACACGTTGGCATTGTGCCTGTATTCATTAACTAAAAGGAGTAATTGGATTTTTCCTGCAAAGAAGTAAAGCTAATTTTAAAAGTAGTTCAGAAAAATAGTCCCACTTTTTCTTTGGCTTGAGCGCTGGGCGCTCCTTTCACAGAGCTTCATCGTGGGTGGTGAACATCTTGCCACCAGAATAAACTAGGGTGGGGCTCCGAAGTCATTTTAAATTCTGCTCGATTATTATTATTATTATTATTATTATTATTATTATTATTTTAAAGGTGAGGGAAGCGCATTGATATTCATGACTGATTTTCTTGTCTCAAATAATCGAGTTAATGCCATGGTGTTAAATTAGATTTAGAGTGTCCTCTGGTGTTCCTTCGGTTTCCTGCTCAGATGACTTTGTTTTTTCTGCTAGAGGTGAAAAATCATTCTCTATAATTAAGAAAGGGGTGGGGCGGGTGCTACGAAAGAAAGAGAGAGGAGCCATTGACACGTGTACAAATTGATGACAAACTTCTCAAAGAAAATAATGGAAGCCAGGTGAAGGACAGTGCATTCTAATGCTCCAATTAATTTTATTTTACTTTTAAATTAATTAATTAATTTTAATTTATTTACATTTCAAGTGCTATCCCCTTACCGGGTTTCCGCCCTCTCCCCGAAATCCCCTATCCCATCCCCCCACCCCCTGATTCTATGAGGGTGTCCTCCACCCACACACACACTCCCACCTCCCTGCCCCCATTCCCCTACACTGGGGCATCTATCAAACCTTCATAGGACCAAGGACCTCTCCTCCCATTGACGCCTGACAAGGCCCCGTCCTCTGCTACCTATGCAGCTCTTTTTAAATTTTATTTTAAAGAATCAATAATATGTACATGATGCTCAGCCTCTGGTTTCCATAACAACCCTCCTCATTGAAAGACAGCAGGCTCCGCAAATCTCCAATTATCAGCCTTCCAGGGCTTATTAATGGAGCCGAGGATCCCAGTGAGGCAGGCAGCTCATTGTTGGCACGTGCCCGGTGGGCTGGCAAGAGGGTGGGGGGCAGAGTGAAGCGGAGCTGTGTAGCGAGCCGGCAGCCATTTGTCCCCTGTCGCTTGGGGGAAGGGGGGAGTTGCAGCCACTCAGGAGACCTGAGCACATCTTCTGAAGCCTCCTGGGGCTGTCCTGATGGGGCAGGCAGCTGAAGGCAGAGGGCGGAGACTGGCCTTTCAGCTCCACACCAACCGCCATCCTCCTGCAGTAAATCTACATGAATATAGTACACACTCCGTGCGGTTATTGAACTCCCGTAATTTATTGAGGATTCTTCACAAAAACGTTTGTGACTCTCTGTTCCCAATGCTAGCCCAAGTCTTAATTAAAATGTGAAACCAACCTAATGCATATCTGATGGCTTCCAGTGTGTCAGTCTTTGGTCTGACGTTCATCTATGCCGTCCTTACAGAAGATCATTGGAAGAGCAATGGACTTGGTGGTGGTGAATTCCTTTAATCCCAGCACTCCAGACGTAGAGGTGGGAGGAACTCTGAGTTCAAAGCCAGCCTGGTCTACAGGGAGAGTTCCAGGATAGCCAGGACTACCCAGAACCCCAATCTCAAAAAACAAAACAAACAAACAAACAAACAAACAAAAACAACCCCCGGAAAACCAGTTTTTAAAAGGAGCAAGCAAATATACCACTGATGAAAGCCATAGATTATATATGCCTTTGCTAAATTCGGTATATGTTTATCTTCTTGAAGACACAGTCACTCTGTGCTTCCTTTTTATTATTCCTTTTTATAGATACCGAAGTGAGCAACAGAGCTTCCTGTGTGTGGATGGATCAGAGTCTCCGTCTCTCCCCTCTGTATAGTCCTCATATTAAAACTTTTATTTTCCTATAAAATAAAGTCAGATTAGAATAAAAAGGACCAACTGATGTGATTAAGGAAATGGTTACCCTAATCTTTGATTAATAATTGCTATCTGTGTCATTACTGGATTTCCAATTGAGGGAGGTTTAGATATAATAAAGCACATGCAACATTAGAAATAGAGTAATTACAGTCATAAAATGTGTCAGGAGCATTATACAGATATCAATTTTTATTGTAACACTGAAGTGCTAGTTGATAAAGACTTCTGTTTGACAGAGTGCCAGAAGAACTGACTTCGTAGCACAGAAATGTCTGCCTTAACATTTTGAATAGTCCTTTTCACATAAGCCACCACTGAAATTCAACATGATCAGAAAAGAAATCTTTTGGGGTCTTTTAAAACTAAAGAAGTTTGAGGGAGTCATTAACTATTCAGAATGGCGAGGCTGCTTTGAAACTCCTGAACATTCCGTTAAGCAGAAGAGTGGAACACGGCCCGCCCTTGCAGCAACTCAATCCGCAGCTGCCACCACCTGCTAAGGACACCAGCCCAGCCTTGGCAGCATTTTCACAAAACATTGCTCAAATAATAATATTTGTGAATTTGGACTCTAGGACTTGGAATAGAATTTGATAACAGAGTACTCTTTCCTGGGATAAAGTAACAGGAACATTTACTACTTAGCCGTTTATGTGCCTCGCCCACCGAACAACCCTACGGGGAAGGGACTGGAGCTGAGGAAGCTGAGGTGTAGAGAGGTTGCATGAGGTGCTGAAGGACCACATTTAGGAAGTGACAGATTCGAGAGTCACACGTGTGCCCTCTGCCTCTTGGGTCTTCATTTCCCACAAGGGTTGCATATATTCAGACACCAATCTCTCTCTCTCTCTCTCTCTCTCTCTCTCTGTCTCTGTCTCTGTCTCTCTCTCTCTCTCTCTCTCTCTCTCTCTCTCTCTCTCTCTCTCTCTCTCTCTCTCTCCCTCCCTCTCTCTCATTTAAATTCCTAATGACCATATCCACCTTCCCAGCTTCAACTTAAAGAACCTTGTCCAAAATCGCAACCGCCTTCCATGGTGGAAAATGCAATAGTCAATTCGGAGTCCTCAGCTTTGCCTGGCATTTGACGGTTAACCCGTCACTTCCTACACCTTGAAATTCTTTCGTCACTGGTCTTTCATCGTGTCTTAGTTTCCTTTCTGTTGCTGTGACAGAATGACCAAAAGTCTCTTAGAGAATGAGACGGTTTAGCTCATCTTGCAAAGCCCTGTTCATCGTTGGGCTCATCATTGAGGGAAGCAGGTCTCTGCTTTATGGTCCATAAAGAGACCATAAAGGACCACACCTTTCTCCCAGGCTCACATCCAGCCACCTTTCCCATACCTTCCTTAGAGCTTACATATGCCCAGGGGTGGCGCTGGCCATGCTGGGTCCTCCTCCATCAGGGAGCACTCAAGAACATACTGCACAGATAAGGCTAGAGTTTAGTCTGACATAGCTATCTCCTCAATTGAGGCTTCCCAGAAGTCTTTGCTTTGTGCCAAAGTTAACAAAAACTCACAGGCACATAGTATTTTACCTAGTCTTATCCCTTAACCCCAGATTCAATCACTTTCTTTCTTCCGACTTGTAAATCTTGTGTCACCTCAAAGATTGGTTCTTTGATATCTTATTTTTCATCCAATGTATGAATTGATGACCAACTGGGTTAGTTACATAGCTATAATCAAAACAGCTAATGAAAACATACCCAGAGAGGAGAGGATACTGTTTCAGGGGTGTCTGTCCATAGCTCCTTGGCTCCAGCATATGTTGGGGGAGCTTCTCCATGCTACACAGAAAGCAGAGTCCTAAGAAGACATGGTAGAACAAGATTCGGCTGCCAAGAACATGGACTTGGTGGAGCCTCTTGTATCCATGATGGAAGCTGAAACACCCAGTCTTGCCCGGATAGTCACTGTTGCTCTCTGTGCATTACTGTAATGAGCATGTATATGGCATGGTTTATGACACTCCTATATTCCAGCATTGACACTTTTCATAACACTTTGTCCACATGTTTTCTGGGCCCATGGAATGGTATAGACATCCATTATAGGGTTGAACTGTACTTCAAGCTGTATAATCTGTAATAGAGCTTACTGATTTGTTTGCAACATAAGGTCCACAAAGACAAGGCATTCTTTGTTTTAGTGCTGTTCTGTACATTGTTGACTCTCTAGCAAGTAGACCATGGAGCAAGATTATAGGAGGTATTTGTTTCAATTCATGACTGAAGAAGTCATTTACATGGCCATATGACAGGCATTTCTTTTTGGTTGTTGTTACTCAAAGGAACACAAAGTAGCCAGACTAGTTCTGAAAGATATCACTTAGGTGACATAGGAGACATATTCACTTTTATTTAGTAGGTTTAGTCCCTTTTTACCACTAAGGTACTTCTATTTATGTGGATAGATCTTCCCCCATCTTCCTTTGCTTCTGTAGACTCTTGGATAATTCCTATCATTACACACCCAGGTATGGCTCCAAAGCGCTTGATCTTGATTCACAGTCTCTCTCTCTCTCTTTCTCTCTCTCCATGGAAGAACAGTCACAGGCCAGGCACATTCCTTCATCCTCCTAAGGCAACAGATATATAAACAATTTTCACCAATTCAAATGTTTGGGTTTGAATGTTAAGGGTCCTGTACAGCAAATATGTTTGAACAGTTGGTCCCAAGCTGGTGTAAGGTTGTGGAGTCTTTAGGAGGTGGAGCCGTTCTAGATGTGGTTCGTGGCAACGGAGCATGAGATTGTATTGCTCATCTCTGTTTCCTATTCACTCTCTGCTTCTTGATTATGGACACGAGGCGACCAGGTCCCCTGGCATTTCTGCCCCCCCCCATGTCTTCTTCAATGTGGTGGACTCTGTCCTTGTAAACTGTAAGCCAGAACAAATTATTTCTCTCCCAACTTGCTTCTTGTCAGATGTGTGGTTACAGCAGCAAGAAATGTAAGTAATGCATGGGGTTTTTTTTTTCTTTATCTCAACCACTGGGGACTCTACCCTGACAAAAATAGATGGGAAAACTCACATTTGCATCGTAGAGAGCTATCTTTCTCTCATGGTGAATCAGCAAATCAAAGTTGTGGGAGCTTTTGTGTCTATAAAGCTTTCTATGCCATAAATTATGATTAACTTAGCATTTACCCAACAGTGGTTCTGTTTTAGTATGTTGAATTTTCTTACATGCTGATTATAGCCCAGTGTAATTTAAATATTTTTGAAATGGTCTATAGCCTATGGAATATATATATGTATATATATACATATATATTATATACATATATATCATATACATATATAATGTTTATACATAATAAAGATTAAACTAAAGCAGCATACAACAACACATAGAGCAATTTGTAAACATGCACACACATGTGTGCACATGCATAAACATATGTATTCAGGATGCTCTTGGAGTGATGTCTTAGTTCCTATAAGAATGTTTCCAGTTCACAGTTCTGATAGTTTTATAATGGCTCAGAAGCTATGTCAAGGCAGCTCCATTCCTGACAACTGGAGCCTATGGCCTAGACTATTCATATCCTATGGGCCAGTAAACAGAGGTAGCAGAACAGGTGCTACAGGCCAGCCCTCCTATAACTGTCAAAATCTTGTCTACAGTGACCTACTTTTTCCAACAAGGCCCTGCCTCCTGGAGATTCTGCAACTGCCTTAAACATTATTACCATCCTAGAAACAACTATTCAAGATATACTCCTATGGGGGATGTTTCAGATTCAAAACATAAGTGTTGGTCATAATCTAAAGATTAAGTATCATGTTCTCTATAAGCATGGCCTGATTAATAAAAACACCTGTGACCTAGAAAATGGGTCTTCCTTTAGATTTGGACTGTAGTTAGGAAAGGTGCCAAAAGGTGGACCGCTAAGACTAACAATAAACCAAGTCTGTATGCGTTGGGGTGAACTTTGATGAGAAGGGACTGTGGGGCACACTTAGGGGTGGCTGCATTTAGAGAGTGAAGTGGAGAAATGTAGCCAGGGTGGGAATAGGGAACAGAGTGGGTGATGGGAGAGGCAAGGGGTGAGAGCTTCAGTGCAACCTGAAAATCCCAATCCCAATAGGAAGCTGCGTCAGAAAGAACCAGGGGGGCTAGCAAGGGACTGTTAAGCTCCCAAGTCTGTGGACTGAGAATTTCCCATGATGGGAGACTGTGTGTGAATAAAAGAACAAAATCCAGTGTGTGGTTAACAATTTTGTCCCAAACTGGTAACGTTTCCTTCCTTAGTCAATTCTCAGCATAGCCACTATCCTCTCTTACTCAAACTGCTTATTATATGTGCCCTTACATATAACATGGGTAAGTGGGAAGGATACAAGTGTGTGTGTGTGTGTGTGTGTGTGTGATATAACATGGGTAAGTGGGAAGAATACAAGTGTGCTGTGTGTGTGTGTGTGTGTGTGTGTGTGTGTGATATAACATTGGTAAGTGGGAAGAATACAAGTGTGCTGTGTGTGTGTGTGTGTGTGTGTGTGTGTGTGTGTGTGTAACTATCATTAGCTGTCACTGCCGAGTACTTGGAGACATGGCAGCCATCCTTGGGGATTTCCTACTTCCAAGACTTGGGCTGACGCTTCTCCATTGAGTCTGCTGACTATGTTAAGCATTGGCTCACTATAGTACTTTGGCACTGGCAGGAGGTTGATGGGAATATAATCATTCCAGCTCAGTTATTTGTCTTTAACAACCTGTGTCCTGACACCTGCTGGGCACAGCAGATTTATAGCTTGTCACCATGAGTAAGGTGTTTGAGAGGAACTGGAACAGGCTTAATGTTACCCTTTTCACAAAATACTTTTGTTTTCCCTCATTGTGTCCCGTGTTATTGTAGCACCCTGTATCTATTCCATCTATCCCAACCTTTCTCGGCCTCCCCCTACCACCAAGCTCCCATCCAGATCTCCAGAGAATCACTGCTACTCAATCCATCAGCCAAAGTTAGTGAGTTCCCATGGCAACCAGGCAGCTGGTGTCTAGACACTCAGAGAAGCTTTGCAATTGAACTGCAAATCTAGATTCTAACACACCCCCTCCTCTCTTCCCCCCTCCTCTTTCCTCCCATTTCCCTTTATTTACAACAGGCATTAGTGCCAACACTGGATGAGGTTTCCTTTTGACAGACCATTAAAGGAAGGAGGGGGAAGAGAGAGTGGGTGAGAAACCCAAACGCACTGTCTTGGCATGTCAGTTCAGGAAGAGGACAACTGAGCTGACAGACTCTGATTGCGCTTGCTCTTTTTTTTCTCACGAAGGATTTTATTTAATTAAAATATTTTAAATTAGAAAACAGTGCCACTAGTCCACTGGGAGTCATAAGCATCTTTAAAAGCCAATAAAAGCATTTTCAGAGTAAGGCTACAGCTGATACACTGGGGTAAGACAGAATTTTTCACCAGCACCAGGCAATCAATATAATTTCTCTTTCTATGTGGCCCGGGGGAATTACATGTCTTTGGTATTATAGGAAAATACAAGAAAGGGCTTTAAGTGACACCTTATATCTATAAAAGTCAAGTTGAAATCTTTATTTCTCTTGAGGAAGAGAAAAGCTGTCCTTAACAGCCAGGGTCTAGTCTGGTTTTTAGTCTTTTTGCAGAGTTCTCCTGTGTATATAAACATTTTACAGAGCACAAAGATTAGGCAGAGGTACTTTATATAAGACAACTATGATTGAATCTGAACATAGTCTAGCTAAAAAACAATGTCCAAATTACAAAATGGACAGCTATGGCCTTAGCCTGGCTGTATAAACATCTGGGTTTTTGTCCATGACATTCATTGAGGTGCCCAGTCAGAAACTACCCATCCTTGACATGATTCCAGTGTGGAACAGTGTTCTGTTTCTTTGTGTTCATCTCCAGTTCACCAAACACAAACTCAAATAAATCATTTCTGACTCTGCTGAGGTACCTCTGCATGTTTTCATGGTTGCGACCTGCCAATAAACCCTGAAATTCCCGGCAGTCTTTGGATAGAGAATGTTGATGCTCCATCAAATTTCTTTGTTCCCTTGAATGAAATGTGTTTTTCTCATACATTTTTATTTCATATATGTGTGTGTATGTATGTATGCATATCACTGAATACTGAGATTACCGTCTAAAAATCTTATTTAAAAAAAAAAAATGACCTAACTTAGTAAACAAAATTAGGGCTGGAGAAACGGCTCTGTGGGTAAAGAGAAATTGAAGACCTGAGTCGTCGGATTTCCAAAATCAAACCGGACGTACCAGTGTGTGCCTGTCCTCTCTGAGTACCTGTGACAGGTGAGATGCAGAATAACACATTCTCCAGCAACTTGCCCGACAGGTAGTCTGATGTCTGTAGCAGCAAATAATGAGGCGCCCAGTCTCAAACCAAGCAGAAGGCAAGAACTGACACCTGAGACTCCCCTATGGCTTCATGTGCACACTGTGTAGCATGTGTGTGTGTGTCCACTTCTTCACCTCTCTCCATCTCTCTCCATGTCTCTCTTTCCATCTCTCTCTTTTTTCTCTCTCTCTCTCCTCCTCCTCCCCTCACACACAAACACAACTATTGAAAGGAAACACAAGTCATTAAACTGAGTTTTCCTTTATAACCTTTCACTTTTATCTCAGCAAGTAGAGAGGATGGCTCGGGGAGTGAGGGTTTAGGGTCTCCTTTTACTCTTCAGTAGGGACTTCATAGTGATACTTAGGCTACGGGGGGCCAGACAGATAGCTGAATCTGAACCTGTAGAGGCAAACTTATCATTTTCAAATTCAGTACATTTTCATTTTGCTCTAGAGACAAATTATGTCCCAAGTTTGGACGGAAAAAGTTTCAAAGCATGAGTTGGAGCACCAGTCATTTTCTTTTATTATCATCTATTAGTGAGGGTTTTAGCTGCTTGAAAGCAGAAAGGCACACAAGATGTGATTACATTAATTCACATATTACTGTGTTCTCCAGCAACCTCTGCAATCAGCTGGATGTACTGTCAGGTATCCATCTAAGTCTCATCAACAAGGTTAGCATATGCCTTTCCAGCTGTGTTCTGTCCCTGGCTTTGGAATATTCTTCCTCCTAGATTAAGAGAGTTGAAAGGGCCCTTCTCACAATTATCTAAGTGTTGAAGCAGCTTGTGCCAACCGTTAGTGTGGACACCGTTCCACTAACTAGGCTTTTGGTTAGTGTGTATTACTTCAGCCCCTCCATCATTCATCTCTTTCTAAAATCCCAGCTGATCTGAGACTCATGCCCAGTCTCATATCCCCACAGAGCTGGAAATAACATTTCTTCATTGGCACATGATGAGAGGGACTCAACTGCTTACTGATGGTTTTCGGTAATTTATCTCGGATCTGCCTGAACTGGCCTCATCCTAATTACCATGTTCTAGCACTCTCCAGTGCTAATTTACTGGCTATTGGACTATCCCCACCCCACAACCGTACACTTCTGATGATTGTTCATCTTCTACCCATTACCTGACTTCACACCCAAACAGTAGTTGCGTGGCTGATCTCTATTCCTTTCAAATCTGACATTCTTGTGCATCAACTTTATAAGTAAAATTATATTTTTAACCTCTCCTTTATGGTCTCAGTTGGGGAGGCATGCCAGGGAAAGAAAAATGAAGCGATATGGGCTCATATAGTGAAAGGTCACCAAGATATGAGAAGTGCAGTTTGATTATATTTATACAAAGACTGGCCAGGTAACGTTCAGTATACTTTAAAATATGGTGCTGAAGGTAGCACGGGAGTTAAGGATATAGAAACATATTTGGCCAAAGAATCTAGAATTTGGCAACTGTGACACAAAGATAAAATTTTGTGATAAAAGAAATCAATATGCCTACAAGATTGTTTAATGATTAAAATATGGGGATAGAGTCAATGAGATCACGCAGCAGGGAAAGACACTTGCCACCAAACCTGGTGACATAAATAGATACTCCCAGGACTCACATGGGGAAAGAAGAGACCCGACTCCTCCATTTACTCTTCACATCTCCACCTACATACTTCGGCATGTATACGTGTACAGAACATCACAAAAAAATAAATGTAATTAAAAATCGGTGTGATAGGATACTTTTAATGGCTCACTTTAAGATCATTAGAAAAGTGAGTCTTTGAAACAGGCAGCAAAGATGATTTGCAGAGTTGAATCTTAGGCAATAGTCATGTTAGGGGTCAAGGAAAGTATATCTGGCTCTATCCAGGCCAGAAATAAACCCATAACCAATTCATAATTAATCATACAAAAGAATAGTATAAGAAGAACCAAAATGTGCAACTAGCCTAGGAGATGGTTGTTAGTAGGTTATAGCAATTGGAATTCCAACACTAGGATCATAGTATCTTGGTTTTCTTTAAGTGTGTTATAGGCAGGAACAAACTGGCTATTGTTAAAGTGATTTACAGTTGGTGTTGCTTTGGAAAAAGAGGAACTTCATTCCGTTGAGCAGGATTTCTTTTCCAGGTGTCCAGCTCATTTCAAAGGGACAAGCAGTTCTAGTTGCAGCTAGGCGTGCTAGAGACCAGGAGGGCTGATTTAGAGCTTCCGGGTGTCCTGTCTAGACTTGTCAGTGGTTTAGGCAAAGGAGAGTAGGTCAATGCCTGGCATTGTTACAGGTATCCAAGGGTGGCATCCTGGAGCCATACAGGTGTCCCGATTGTGAGAGCAGCAAATTATATGAAGAGGACCTTTGTGGCAAGCCACTTCCTGGAGTACAAAAGGATGGGAGGGAGAGTTTCAGGAAGCCAAATGATGGGCGAATTTCTTAACTATTGCTGGTTTCTCCATCACAGATCTCAGATAAAGGTCAATATTCAAAAGGAAATCCAAACAGTCAAAGGTCCAGAACAATAAAAGTGGGGCAGTGAGGGTAACTGAGGTTTAGAGTTTAGAAAACAATTGTTCTGTTTTGTTTTGGTGAACTCATGAAGGGCACCGGTAGAAAAATAAGGAATGAGTGACGAAGAAAAGATGTACAATTTATGGTGTTTCCTCACATGGCGTTTATTTCTTGGAAATGAAAGGAATAAATAGGTTAGTAAATACCACCTGGAAAGAGCTTACCCTGGAGTTTTACAAAAGGCATTGGACAGAAGGGAGATTACTAATTTATTTGCTGAATGTTCTTCCAGTAGTCAGGCTACATAAAGATTATGTTGGTAGATTTCTGTGGAATATGGGAATGATCTACATGCAGAGTTGTGGAAGTAGAGATTGTCTATCTCTGGAGGTGTCACTGTGGATTCCTGAACCAGACTGGGAGTGTACCAGGGTCTCCAAGACCCCTTTTAACACTAAAGAGTTGCTATATATCCCGGCCAATTTCATATAATCTCAAAAGATGTCTTTGAAAATGGATAATAGGAGATTGTTTCTATGTACAGTATGTCCTGGAGAGTGGCTTTATTGGAGTATAAACATTGAATAGAGAGGCAGAGAGGGGTGGCATTCTTCCTTGTGTGTTTTGATTTGGTTTGGTTTGGTTTTCTTTCTTGTTTTGACAGGGTCTCATTCTGTAGCCCAAGCTGATCACCAACTCCCAGAAGTCCTCCTCATTACCCTCCCTAGTTCTGGAATTACAGGTGTGAGCCACCGCGCTCAGCTTGAGGGATAAATTTTCAAATTGCACTTTAAATAGTGGACCTAATGATTCTGTTCGAGATAGCATTCAGACTCCAGGAATCTTTATTCTTTCGCTGATTATTCTCCTAATGTCCCCAAATAGCCAAAGCTGTAATATTCTGTCGCTACGTATAAGAGATTGGAGATTGTGACTAAAAAGAAAAAAATTGCTACAAATACTAATATTACTTTTCCAATACAGTTCTGATTGTGTTCCAGTGAATGCCATTGATTCCTAAAGCAATTCTTTTACTCAAAAGCAGCACCGTAATTTGACAAGCCCCAGGAAACCAAAGCACGCAATGAGCACAGAATGAATTGTCCCAGTAAGAGGTGGGGATTGCATCTATTCACCCACGTGTACGCTTATAATACAAATGCCTTTTATGGGTTTTGCTTGTTACAATAATGTTTTCTAAATTAACTTCAAAATTGGGTTAAACCTTCACAGTTGGCTTTGTGATGTTCTTCTACCACTGGAATCTGGAGGGGGTGGTTGATAAAGGAATGGTGTTCATTTTTATGTCCTCTTTTGCAGGACATAAAAATGATCTCTTATGGAATCGTAGCTGCTATGACAGCATTTGTAATAATTTTAACCACTTCTGGACTTTGACGATTCAGTAACTCATTATTTAATTTATAAAAATGTATCCTAATCCATAGTTACTATTCAGCCTAATGAACTGACTTAGAGGTCCCAATTTTTTCCCCCTTCTCTGTGTAGAATTTCCACTTTGCCTCCTACAAACTGAGCACAACACTGGAATTTTATAAAGCAGTAATTCTCAATACTGGCTCTGTGAGCCTCCAGAGAGTGGAAAATTGCTTTTGATAGATCTTAAAGCAATTATATTGAATTGTCTTGTAGGTCTACGGAGGTAGAGAAAGATGGAAGCAATAGAGAAATACAGTACATTTAGGACTAAAATAAAATCAGCATTATCGTCCACTCATCCCCGAGGATGGAGAGTACTGTGGTCTCCTGGAAGGGTCCCTGCTTTCTGCTCTGTACTGTGACTTTGGACAAAGCACAAACCTCCATTGTTCATCCAGGAAGAAGGAGCTGAGATTTCATCATCCAAAAGGCTCCCCCGGCTTTCACTAATTACATGAACAATTTACTGTAATTTTACGAATCATCACAAGCCAAGTCTGTGATAATATATACACACTTAGGATTTTTTGTCCTGAATTATGTAGTTCAGCCATTTGCATTGATAAAATTAGCAAGACAACTGCCAAGTTGCTAGTTTGCTGGGTGCTGTGTAGACACAGCCATAAGGGAAAATTACACAACAAGGATAAATAATTGTCTGCCTGAGCTCAAGTTCAACCCAAACACATCGCGGTGAGTCATGACAAGGGCCTAGCTGAGTGCTCTCTATGGGTGCAGCTCTCTCCTGGTTTACATCTCACCCACACCACACGTGTTTGCGAGCAGGACAGGTTTTCAGGCATCTGTATCGTGATCTGTGTCGCTCTCCTAAAACTGGAGACGTGCCCAGTTTTAATTTCTGAATGTCAGCGCTGGAAGCGGAAAACCGAAGCATATTATCTGATATCAGAATGTACGGAGCTAGCAAACCCTGAGGTGTTTTCGTTTGTTTTGTTCTTTTAAAAATGAAAGTTGGAACTATCAACTTTGTAGTAGGTGATGTTAATTCAATATATGTGAAAACATTATTGAGGATCAATGTAGGCTCTTTTAAATAAAAATCAATATCACCTAGAAGATAGCTCTTTAATTTTCCCAAGGTCTAATGTGACACAAGTCACCAGAGGGGGCTCTGAGGTCAGTTCAGGCTCCAGGGCTTCTGGGCCCTCCCTACCTTTGAAATGCATGGTGTCTTTAGGAGTAGGGACTAGTTTTTCCACCTCTGGGAGTCAAGCAAGGCCAATAGCCTTTGATGTTTCCAGAGTCCCCTGAATGTTAACTGTTCAAAAGGGGGTTTTTCTGGAGGAGGAGTGGATGGGAGGGGAAGTGCGGGGAGAAACCAGGCAGACAGGAGGGAGGAGAAACTGAGATTTGGATGTAAAAGTGAATGAATAAACAAACAAACAAACAAACAAATAATAAATAAAGTAGAGAGGGACTGAGAAAGCAGAAAAAAAGGAGAGGTCTGCTGTTGGGGTTTTTATTAGACAGTCTTTGGCTCAGATGGGAAAATTTCATTTAAACAATTCATGTAGATTTGTAGGCAAATCTATAGATTTTTTTTTTTTTTAGGTAGATAGTTAATAGTAGAATTCCTTAGGGCTTTTTTAGACATCCATACTATGATTCTCTCAAAAGATAAAGGAAACTACAAAAAAAAAAAAAAAAGAGACAGAGATCTCAAGGTAAGGTCTGGGATGGCTCATTTCAGTGAGCCACACACGCTTCTATGTAGTTCAATAAGAGAAAAATTCTGATAAAAGGAAGCCAAGAGAGCATATGAATAAAAATGACCAATAGGCTTGCTTCTCCTGTTAATTTTCTCCCAAGCTTATTAAGTATAAAACCCTAATAAATAATATCAAATACATAATGTGACGTTAGTTTGTCTTGGAGTTTTCATTTTCTGGTTGTTGGAAGAAAGTAGGCTTTACTGAGCCTAGCAGTTTGAGGATGTGATCTACCGTGGTGGGCAGTTCATGATATCTGTGTTGTTTCTTTTTCTTTTTCTTCTTTTTTTTTTTTTTTAGTTGTAATTTCCTCCAAAATGCATCAAGAATTATAGAAAATCTTTTCCAGGTTGAGGAGGAGAACGTGAAGTACAAATTTCTTTCATTTGACCAAAGTTTCTTGAAGTGTGACTTTTGGGGGGTCTGGGACGTCATTTGAGAAGACAGACAGTTACTTCTGAACGGAAGTTGGTTCAGACTCTGGTGGGATTTCTTATGTGGGAAGGTAAAGAGATTATGGAGTGAAAAGTATGGCCGCCTCAGAGACGTCCTCTCTGGGGTCCTGTCATCAGCTCAAGTCTCCTCCCTACATAACCACAAGACTTCCTGGAAATCACAAGTATTTTTCATAACTGAGCTGTGAAATCTCACTCTGTATGATTCTTTTTAAAACTTTAATAATGAATTACTAAAGTATAGAATTCTTTAAACGTGACCAAATGAAGGAAGTTGGTTTTTTTTTCTCTTAAAATTGTCTATAATAACCTGAAAATTCTGAAAAAAAAATCTAGAAAAAATCCAGAAAAGTCGCCATTCCTAGTGTCATTGGGTGGAAGATTCAGTTCAGGATAAGTGGCAGTTTAGATCCTGCTCATTTATTATGTGTTCAAGTTTTCCACACACAGAGCTAAGTAAGCCCCAGATCAGCCATTGCAACTGAAATCAAGCAGCATGAAGTTTCAGTGGGCAGTAGATTCCCTTTGGAGGTAAACCGAGGACAGCAGCAGTGCTGAACACTCCTGCTCAGGAGCCTTCACGCTTACCCTGCCGACCTCTGACCTTCTGTTTTGCTGCCCAGCCAATTTGGCCAGTGCTTCATCTTTGCCTTTCAAATCATTTCCGGACTTTGGCTCCAATTTTAAAGCTTTTTCTTTTTTTCAAAGAAGTCTTTCTCTCTCTCTCTCTCTCTTTTTTTTTTTTCAAGACAGGTTTTTTTTTTGTGTAGCCCTGGCTGTCCTGGAACTCACTCTGTAGAGCAGGCCGGCCTCAAACTCAGAAATCTGCCTGCCTCTGCCTCCCAAGTGCTGGGATTAAAGGTGTGCGCCACCACTGCCCGGCCTCTTTCTTTCTCTAAATACATATATGTTATAGATATCATAAGCTATAATAATATATATACAATATAATAAGATATATATCATATATTATATGATATGTGATATATTATATTTGATATAATATATTTGATATATATTATACATAATATACATAATATATTATACATATATTATATGTGAGATAAATATAAGATATATAACATCAATGATAGATAGATAGATAGATAGATAGATAGATAGTCATTCTCTATCCAAGAATCTTGTAGGGCACAGACTTTTCTTTCTTTTTGCAAGAATACTTGAAAGACCCTCTAAAGTTGGATGAGTTCTTACTAGCAAGGAAGAGGAAGAAGTCAACTCATTTACTATGCATCCATGTGAGCCAAGAAGTGACACTCTTGTTAGTGTTTTGTTTCTTCATTTTATGTTTAGTTTTCTTCATTTCTGTTTATTTATTATTCCTACTTTATTAAAATGTGAAAACAGAATATATATATGTATATATATATATTGAGAGAGAGAGTTGTTTTGTGTCAAGCTCCTAAATACAATACTTAGAATGTAGCAAACATTGAACAAAGTTCTCTTCCAAAACCAGCAGATGATTTAAGCATGAAGTATGTTGTGAAGGGCTTTAAATCAACACATTTGCACATTTAGTTCTTACAACAACCTCATGAGAGGGGTGCCAACATTACTGCTGGTTATTGGTAAGGAAAATGGAGCTACAAAAGGTGAAGTAAGTAATGCAAGGCCGTAGTGAAGACTCACGGTGGGGGCGGGGAGCCAATGCTGCCGAGTTCTAGGACTAGCCCCTAACCACTACTCCACGCTAAGAAAGAATAGTTAGGCTTAAAATATCATTCTTTTTAAATTTTTTGTATATCTCGATAACTGTTAGTGAAATTAATAACTTCAAAATTACCAAGGAAATATGTTCCATTGCTATGAACTTTGGTTTATTGAGATTCATTTTGTAACCCCCATTGAAAAGCTGGACTTTCATTATAGGTACAATTTTTTTCTGCCTAAGGTTATTGAAGTTTTATTTATATTTAAAAAGGATTCATGGATTTTAATGTATTTTTAGTATTTTGCAACCATAGATATTGTGTACAATTCTACTTCTTAGAGACAATACAAACACATGCTATTTTTTTCAAGCATGTTTAAGCATTGAGATTCATCAGCTTATCAAATTTAAGAACTCCTACTTTTGTGGAGTATAAATTCATGTAAATATATCCCTGGGAAAAAAAGGACATTAGTTTATGATCAACTGAAGACTAGAAAAGACTCCACAAATCAGCAAATAATACAGGACTGCAATTTCCTTATGAAAGAAGAGTGATCAATTCTCCCTAGGGTAGTAGTTTAGAAGTGGGAAATAGCTCTTGAACTTGGTCTTGAGAATTGGTGAGTTGCTGGGCCGTGGTGGCGCACGCCTTTAGTCCCCCAGCACTTTTGAGGCAGAGGCAGGCAGATTTCTGAGTTCGAGGCCATCCTGGTCTACAGAGTGAGTTCAGGGCTACACAGAGAAACCCTGAAAAAAAGAGAGAGAGTTGGTGAGCATACAGTCAAATGACTTAACTTTGAGCATTTTCTGTATACATTGAATAAATTACAAGTCACAAGTAGCATCTGATACAATGCACAGAAGACCTCCAACAGGCACAGGTAAGGATGCACAAAGGCAGAGCGCTTCTGAATGGCAAATAAGAAAAAAGTCTTCTCCTCTCTCTCTCTCTCTCTCTCTCTCTCTCTCTCTCTCTCTCTCTCTCTCCATATATCTCCTTTCTTTTTTGCTGTGGTAAGCTATTTACAAAATCAAAACTAAATATATGTTTTACTCACTCTCAAAAGAATATTGAAGTGTGTGTGTGTGTGTGTGTGTGTATGTGTGTGTGTGTGTGTGTGTGTGTGTGTGCGTGTGTGTGTGTGTGTGTGTGCATGAAGCTGGAGTTCGTGGGAGTGGAAATGAAACAGTAAAATAAAAAGAATATTTAAGGTCCTAAGGCAAAGGGGGCCAACATCACAGTGATTGCTTGCAATCTACTTACCGAATAGATTCTGCAATGCTGAGAGACCTGAGACAAAACTTAGGTTTTTAGAGTCTCTGATGAAGCCTGGATGTTTTCATCCGTCTTGTCAGATGGGAGCTTTAATTTTTAGAAATTTAGGTAAGTTCTTAGGGAAACACAGGAAGAAACCAAAAGCCCCACAGCAGAACTTTATCTGATTACCACTGACGGACACGTAGTATCATAGTTACCTTTCTGTCCCTGATATCACAACTCACAAAATTTCTGTGCTCCTGGTGTCAAATGCTTATCTGTATGTTGACTCTACATCCTTTCTCTCCTCTCATATTTCACAGAACTGGTGCCTTAGAACTAGATCCGGCCACCAAATCACTCTGTTGTATTGCTAACTATAGAGAACTAACGCTTCTATAGAATCATATGTGACTGGCCTCTCAGTCTACAGCTTATCTGGGAGGATGGATGCGGAAATAAGTCTCCCTTGTAGTTATGCTATTGTGAAAATACTATTAAGTGTGGGGTTTGAATTTCTACTCTGAGAAGTTGACTTTTTCATTTTAATCATGATAAGAAATGAAGCAGACTGATTAGGAATGTAGCTCAAGAAGAGAGCTTGCCAGGCCCTGGGTTTGAGTTTCCAGCACCATACATACATACATGCATGCATGCATACATATATACATACATACATATATAAATACATAAATGCATGCATACACACAAACACACATACATACATGCACATATACACACATACACAAAAAGAAATATAATTTAATAATTTAATTTTATAATTTAATATATTTAATATATTACATATACATTAAATTATATATGATATAATTTACTTTTATAAATTTATAATGTATAATTATAATAATTTAATAATTTAATTTTATGGATTTATTGCCTCCTATGCCAGAAATGACTGATAATGATTGGACAAGCTATATAAGTTGTAATTGTTGCTCTTTCTGTTTATCAGTACTGGGGGAGGCAGGACATTAGCTTTTGATGATTGTGTAGACTAAATGTATGTATAAAGTTTAATAGGTTTCCAGTGCGATGGCAAGGTGGCAAGGTGGTTAAGAGCACTGGGTGCTTTTCCAAAGGTTCTGAGTTCAATTCCCAGCAACCACATGGTGGTTCCCAACCATTTATAATGTGATCAAATGCCCTCTTGTGGCATGCAGATAGAGCAGTCATATACATAAATATATAGATCTTTAAAAAAAAGGTTTCTGGAGCAAGCCGACCCATTTGGACTTTTGTCTTCACTCTTTGAATCACTTTCTCTTTTGAATAGACACCAGCTTTCCTTTTACCGGTTGAAAGCCTGTATTCCCTTTTAGTTTCTAGAGCAACGATTTCCCTTGGCTAATCATGTTCCTTTTCTAGGTGTCTGCTTCTCTGTATAATGCTGTTCACAGTACACATCTCCTTTCAGCCGAGATGTGGAAGTATTGTGGAGCGTCACTTTATCTAGAGAAGTAGAGGGGAAAAATAGATGTTTTTCTTCTCTTGGGAATGTTTTTTGTCATTGAAGGAGAATGCTAATTTACAAAACCCACACGTTAGAGTAAAGCCAAAGAACTTGAACTCCGCGTTGGTTAATACTCAGCAGACCACACGTGGTCCCCTTTATAGTTTGTGAAGTATTTTACAATGCATATCAGAACTTCCACATAGCCTGCAATGAGATGGGGCGGACACAATTGCCCATATTATTATCTCTAGATTAGGAAACCGAGGCAAAGAAAGGAAATCTAATTTGTCTGAGCTCGAATGACTAGTTGGTGGAAGAGTCGGGGGAAATGGTAAAGTTGCTCAGTCCTGAAACGCACAGGGCAGGCGAGAGCATGGTAATGGGATGCCACTTTGGGTACCACTAAGACCCTGTGGTGGCTGCCTTTGACATTTCTTCTTAATTAAATTCTTATTTAAGAAGGCAATTCTTAAGTATGAGAAATGTTAAGTGCATAACGGATTATTTTCTCTTTCAAAGGCTCAGAAAACAAGGGACAAGGGTGGGAGTGCAATTTAGTTCATTATCCTGACATCAAGAATTATGTGCCCGCGCTTGGCATTTTAATATGATTTAAAATATGAAACAAAGTGAATGAAACTATGGGTCCCAGGGACAACCAAAAGCCAGCCCAGGCTCCAATTTGACATCTGGTGTTCAGCTCAAGGAAAGGATGGTCTGAGTCTCAAAAGGGCCATGCACGAGTGTGCTGCTAAGCACTCCTCACTGCTTCCCTTTGAGCTTTTGAGGTAACGATGCTTAATATTCAAGAAAGACGAAACCAAAAAGGAAAAGGGAAGCGCACCCAGCCCAGTGGTGATTGGTAGAGTAATTGTGGGCATAGCCCCAGGATGATAGCGGCTTCTATTTAATCAATGTTGACAAGGCTGGGGGAGAGCTGCGCAGGTCCCAAGAGGTAATGTTTTACTCGGAAATCCACTCAACCTAATTTCAGTAATGTAGGGCTGTGGAGGGACCTGGAGAAGAGCCAAGAAACGGGGCCATTAGAGCTCCATGTGGGCGCCGGCAGCTGGGAACACCGCCATCCCTCTAACAGCATTGCAACCGGGCTGCCTGGCTGGCCACGCGAGCAGCCCCTGCTGCATATGCTCCTGGTGTTTGCTGTCAACAGAAGGAAGGCTCAGGCGTGCTAGTCTCAACTCGCCCTTTCGAGGAAATGAATGAAACCCATCAAAAGCAAGAACCTTCTTCAGCAAGGATAGGAGAGTCAGGTTGACGGACACCTGGAACAGCCGTGGTGAAACTGTTCACTCATACATATCTCTTTCTTAGTTTTGTCATTTATGACTACCATTACACTGTACACATGGATGCAGGGATATTTAACATACTTATCGTTCTTTTAATGTAACTTTGAGCGTTTTAAAGAATGATAGTCAGGGTTGGGGGTGTAGCTAATTGGCAGAGCACTTGCCCAGCGTGCCTAGCGTGCCTAGCGTGCAGAAAGCTCTGGGTTCAGTAACAAATGAGCACTGGGAAGAGTGGTGTGGGGAGGGCGTGGTATCATGGGTCACAAGTGTGGGAAACCAGGAAGGTCTTCCTTTTTTTGTTTTTGTTTTTGTTTGTTGTTGTTGCTGTTGTTGTTGTTGTGAGACAGGGTTTCTCTGTGTTGCCCTGGCTGTCCTGGAACTCACTCTGTAGACCAGGCTGGCCTCAAACTCAGAAATCCGCCTGCCTCTGCCTCCCAAGTGCTGGGATTACAGGCATGTGCCACCACGCCCGGCTTCATGATCTTCCTTTTTTAATGTATGAAATTCTTTAAGAACATCCAACTTTGCAAATATAAGAGAATTTGACTTAAGAGAAATGATGCTGAACTCTTACTAAGTCTCTCTCTCTCTCTCTCTCTCTCTCTCTCTCTCTCTCCCTCCCTCCCTCCCTCTCTCTCTCTCTCTCTCTCTCTCTCTCTCTCTCTCTCTCTCTCTCTCTCTCTCTCCCCTGCTCCCAATGAACAGCAACACATCATTCTAGAAACTGCTAGCATATACATTCCCAGAAGATAGACATTCTCAATTTGAGTTTCATTGTAATCACTGCTAGTCGACTCCTAACTCATAGCTTTCATTAGGTACATTAATGAGTGGATGGCCACATTTTCATTCTTTTTCAAGTGTCTTTCAGCTTTGAAGCATGAATAATATATGGCTTTATTGTCTATGATATTGGCTTTCTGTTTTAAGTCAGCACATAAATAAATGATAAAATTAAGAGGCTTCCTGCAAGCATGATGATTTGCAAGAGGACTTCGGGTTAAAAAGAGCAAGGTTTTGCAAAGGCTAAAATGCTGGAGAGGCAAGTTACATCTATTTGTTAAATATTGAAATCATATGTCTAAGTTATCTAAGTTATCTCAATATTCTTTTTATAGACTAGGTGGCACTCACATTACCTAGACTGTGGCATAAAGAGAAAGCCGAATTAAATGGTTTTTTATTATTACTTCCTAGCTTAAGCTTCTCTTGTGGATATAATATGACCAGGCTACATTTGAAATTTCTCCATCTCACACTTAAAAACACATGAATATGTTTTTCTTCTTAGTGCAAGCCACTGAAACACATCACAAGTACTCACGAGATGACCAGATTTGGAGAGCTAATTTTGATATGATCACAAGTAACTTGGAGAGACATCATTCGGTCATATGATATATTCCTGTAACACACACACACACACACACACACACACACACAAACACACACAGAGTCAAAGTATTTCAGCTTGGCTGATATAAAAAAATATACTAAAAATTTGGGTGCCCTTAAAGTAACAGAACTTTACTTTCACTTTTTTTGGCATATGGTAAATCTAAAATCAGGCTTACAACCAGCTCACTTTGTCAAGTGAAGGCCTGATACCTTAAAGATCTGTCCTTCTCTCTGTTTCCACACATGGTAAAAGGTAACAGTGAGTTGTCAGTGGTCCATTTTTAAAGGAACCCCCACCCCCACCCCACCCCCGCCAAATCCTGAATGTTCCATCCTCATGATCTAAGCACTGCTAAAGGCTCTACCTCTTAATCCTCTTAATAGCAACACCTAGGATCAAGATTTCCACATACAAATTTGGGGCATTTCAAACATCCAGACCATGGGTGCTGTGATTTTTTTCCCCTATAATATTGTAACCAAAATATCAATATTAATATTATTTTGTGCTTAGTATGATTAAGAGAAGCATCCAGAGACAAATGGCCGAGGAAAATGTTGCTCTACTCTTTAACTTACATGGCTTCTGCTTTACTCCAGTATCCCAGTCAGACTCATTGGATAACTCCGAGCCCCGTTACCGTTACCGCTGCTCCCTTTTTATCCAACAATCCATGTCTCTTGGCACCGACTATGTGACTTCAGTACTTTAACTTCTTCAGGCTCTTAAGTAACAACTGTCACAGAGGGAGGGTGATGCTCCACATGAGGAATGTAGTTATTTATGCTAATTGGACTGTGGTAATTGGAGTGACCAGCTGGCCTCAGCCATTCATGTCTCTCACACTTACCACCATGATCAAAGTTTTTTTTTCCCCTCAAAATACCAAAGATTACATATTAACTCATCTCTAGAATTTGCAAATTACATAATTAGCATCAGAATGTGCCAAGGCCAGCTTTCACATTACCAAACACTAATCGGGTTTCCCCCCACCATTTTGAAAATGTTTGCAAGTCCAACATCTAGATTTTATTGGCACTGAGACTGAATATCTATGAATCATGTCCCAGTTTCCATTGAGTCTATCCATCCTGGTTCAGGTAAGGTGAAGGAAGAGGACATGATATCAAGAAGAAGGCTTGAATGTGCTCTGTGACAGGCTGGAATAGGTTGCCACTTACCATCCATGTGTACAACTTAGACAAATTATCTAACCTTTTGCCTCAGATGCCCCAAATGTAATGTAAGGTGGTTAAAGATGATGGTTTCTTTCATTGGTATGTAGGGTTTTCTTTAGCAATATTATGATTTCTTCTTAGTTGGCCTCACACTGAGTCCATCCATCTTGACTGGGGTAAGGTAAAAGACTGGTACTTACCAGTGTTTCTTTCTTCTGATTTTTTTTTCCTTGCATAATTTCTTGCAGGCCTATAAAAACTTCACCAACCTCCCTGATTTGATACATCTTACTTTCATGACATAGTCAGCTCTTTATTTCAAACAAACAAACAACAACAACAAATGATTTTTCTGCTCAATATTCAGGCAGGAAAATCACTCGTATCTCAAGCAAAATAAGATATATGCAGAACTAACTTTATGTGTTCCCCTGAATTAAGTTTCAGCTAAGTGAGATTCAGATGAACCCCATCAATTGTCACTTTCTGATGTTTACATTCTAGAGCCTTAAAAAAAAGAAAGAAATCTTAGTTTCTTAAGGAACCAAAAGTTTCTAGACTCTGGCTACTGATTTTCTAGTGCTCATGTGGTAAATTAGGTATTTTCCTGACTTCTGCTGTTCAAGCTTTGTTCTGCTGATATAAAACAAGTGGAAGACCCATGCTTTAGTCCTGACTTGGCTGTCAGCAAACCAAGTTGTAGAGAAGAGTTAGAGAACAATTCTTTCTGTAGCTCAATTTCCTCATTTATGAAATGAAGATACTTATTCTTGTTTCACCCAGCACTTATTGAGAGCTCTCCCTGTATTATGTCTGTGCTGCACACCAGGGATTGAAAAGGGAGCAAATATAAGGACAGACAGATATTTTTATTTAGACAAGGAGTTTATATCTAAGTTTTATGTAAAGGTCTCCATCACTGATCACACTTTGCAGCTATAAATATTTCTCTCTGCTAAATAAGTATAATGAAAGATTTCAATAATAATGGGATATTTATTACTGTCTTCTCAGCACAACATAGAAGATATGTTTGCCATACTGCAGGTGTGTACTACACCAATTAAGTAAATATATATATATGATATCAATTAAGTAAAGAAATATATATATACATACATATACATACATATGTATGTATATATATATGTATATATACATATACATACATATATATATATATATATATATATATATATATATATATTTGAGGTATCAGGAAAAACTCTAGGTTGAAAAGTCTCTTAATAAAGAAGTGTCATCAGTGACTAGCTTTGTACTCATCATTATACTAGGCCTAAGCAAAGGATGTCAGGAGAAACTGTTCAAAGTGAAGAAGATTTAACCTGATTCCACCCCAAGAAAGACCAGAAGAAGTATAGCTGCTTTTCAAAGTCATTGGAATCTTTGTCTTCTGTTTATTTTCTTAGAATGTCCTCCTTTTGCTATGGTACAAGTACAAAATCTTTTTATTTTACCCAGCACACTACCCCCTTTCCTTTTAGTTTCATATATCTCTCAAATCACAGGTATAATAGTTCCAGAGGTTTTATTTCAATAGGAGAGATTTGAAGTCTTCTCCTGCTTCTACATCTGACCCATCCTTATGCTAATGGGTCATTTAAATCTTGCTTCTATAATTTTAAAGGGCTCTAAAATTGTTTCTTGGTACCAACAAAGATATTAAACCACTTTTGGAGTAATTTTAATATCCAAAGGTTTGAGCTGGGCTGGGCTGGGCTGGGCATCTTGCAAATCCTCTAATAAAAACCTAGATTGCCATATAAGAACCTCAATGACTTAAGTTAGGAAGACTTCTAGAAAAGATTATACCAGAACTCCATAATCTTCAGGGAATACTTGCACGTGTAATATTAAGGTGATAAGATTGAGTTCACTTTATCCAAAAACTTGGAATGAGACATTATTCTTCAAAAGTTAATAGTTGTTAGTTAGAAAGCTGTACCCTTGAAAGATCTTTATGAGTAACCACTGTGTTGCATAGGTAACTTTTACTGAATGGTGAGCCTTGCAAAACCCATAAGGCTTTAAAACTTTGGGCAGGAGTGAGTCATTATAAGATAACATTATTCCTCAATGCTACTAAGATTATAGACCAAATGAGGCTTGATTATAGAAACCATGTATATTTTGGAAGATATATTTTCAATATATTCACAAAGAAGGAATTCTGAGGCTATGTTTGATGGTGGTGGTCTTACTTAAATGTAAGTGAACCCCAGTCCGTGTGTGAGCAACTTGAAAGGCACATTTTATAATTTATAATGGCCTGCTAAATGAGGTCCATTTCCCTAATCTCTGCATCTCCTCCCAATTCCAATCCATTTTATTTAATATTGCTAGTTTAATATCCCTGAAGCATAATTTTTTTTGCTTTAGTGTTTTCAAAACATACCCGTCACCTTCTAATTAACTACAAATCTGCCAGACTAGTAAGACTACCCTGACTCTAGTTTATCTGTGAGAAAAACTGGAAGAGGGCAGGTATTAAGAGGAGGAAAATCAATAATAAAAGCCACATTTTAAAGGGCATAGGTATCTTTAACACTAGAAAGCATGTAGAAGCACAGATCTTAGCATAGCAGGACTGGTGCTTTCATCCTTAAATTGGCTTCTAAAATTGACTCATGACTGGTGAGCTAGGACTTGGAAGAGTTCTCACAGCTGCCTATCTGATACGAGTGACTCCCTGAGCCTAAAGCAGGACGCTTTAAGTGGAAAATCCACTTTCATTCTGGGAGCCTGGCTTCCATTCATGCAATAGGTGCCTAAGGGACCAGACCCCAATGCATATTGGATTCGTAGGCTTGAGTGGGCATCCCCAATAGAAGCCTCCTTACATGTGTTCTCACAGTCCGTGGCTGGAAGGACGAAGGATGTCATAATGTCATAGGAACAAGACTCACAGCTCCTTTTGCCTGTTCTGCCATTTTTTTTTTGCCCCATGCAGCTCCCACTCCCCCCGACCCCCTGCTTATTTTCCTTTGTGTCATTCCACTATCATTAATTATAACCATGGATAGAGATGTTTGCTGAGTTCTACAACTTCTATCTGAAAAATCACTGAACTTAGGGGTGGTGTTGGTTTGGGGCATAAGATATCTGATTCGTTGATATCAAGAAACTTTAAGGAAGATGGATTTTGTTTAGACAGGCCGGTATATTAGTAGAATGTCATGTGGCGTGTAATCTGTTGACTGGATTCTCTAGGTAAAGTTTTAGAATTGGGGGAACCCTCATAAAGATATAAATCTACCTTGTTAAGCAAAGCAATACCAGTGTCGCAGATCTGCATATTCTCTTAGAACGTACTGTATCCAGCTGCAAGAGACAGTAGACCGCCTCAGTGTTTTAAAGTGGTTGGTTATTTATCTCCCTCAATGAGAAGGATGATGGAAAGGTCTTCAACTGTGGTACACCCCGTGCAGTGATGAATTTTCTTTCTGTTCTACCATATTTGGTATGCAGATTGTGTCTTCCTGGTCACAAGATAGGCGCCACGTTTGCAGGTGTTATTTGGTACTCACTATGTTGGGGAAAGGAGGGCACAAAGGACATGACCCAACTCTACCCTCCCAAGGGAGATCGCCTTCCTCCTAATTAGACTGCAGTCGTTAGTGCCCTCCCCTACCTCCAACGGAGGTCCAAATTCACATATCTTCCTTTCCAAATTTCGCATTACTAAAAACAAATGGTAAAATAAACTGGAAATGATGCTCACAAAACCATAGGAATTATTTGCTACAATTATCTTGACACTAAGCAACAGGAAAACAAGGTTATTGCAGAGCCTCAACTGTGAGGATGGATGGTTGATAACCACAGGGATGGGTGGAGATATGGTCAAGATGGCCAGCCTGTGTTCAATTCCAGGTACCCAGGTTGGTGGGGATAGAGAACTGACCCTCCCTGCAGACTGTCCTCTGCCCTAGAACACACACACACACACACACACACGCACGCACGCACGCACGCACGCACGCACACACGCACGCAAACATACTCACGAATGTAGCATCTACCGAGTGACGAGTCATCCTTTACTTCCTTACATGTTGCTGAGCTGAATCCTAGAATAAAATCTTTGGGTCTAGAAAATTGTGTTACTGGATATTAATCATCGCATCATTGCCAACCCTTATGCAGTGCGTTGGAAAGAAGCAATGCCTTGTACCATTGAACAGATTCTGGAGACAAAATACTAACCTTCCTCTCCCTCCCCCATCTTGTTTTCTTCCTCAGAAGCTGTAGACGAAGCCAAACCTAAGGAAAGTGCCCGACAGGATGAGGGTAAAGAAGACCCCGAGGCTGACCAAGAACATGCCTGAACTTTAAGAAATGGCTTTCCACGTTGCCCCCACCTGAACCCTGTCTCTCCTGCCCTTCTCAGATCTGCTCTGAAGTTTCCTCTCCTGTCCCGCTCACGAATGTGAGCCTGTCCTCTCCTACCTATGAGCCCTCTCTTTCTGTGTGGCAAACATAAAAAAAAAAAAGCAGGAAAGATCCCAAGTCCAACAGTGTGGCTTAAACATTTGTTTCTTGGTGTTGTTATGGCGAGTTTTTGGTAATGATGATGCAGTCATCTTGGGAAATTCTTGCACTGTACCCCCTGGTTTTTTGATCTGGTGCGTGTGGCCCTGTGGGAGTCCACTTTCCTCTCTATTTCTCTCTGTTCCAAGTGTGTGTGTGCAATGTTCCGTTCTGAGGAGTCCAAAATATTAAGTGAATTCAAAAACCATTTCTGTTTCCTCATTTTCAATGTGATGGAATGAACAAAAATGTTAAAAAAAAAATTCAAAAAAAAACCCGGTTTGTTTTAAACATAAATAAATAAAGCAAATGTGCCAATTAGCGTAACTTAAGGCTGTGAGGCTCCTTTTTCAATCTGAATATTAATAAATCATGAGCGTAATCAAGTCTGGTGTCTCTGTGTTTCCTTCCCGTATCCCCTCGGCGGCTTTGTTCCAACACACCGGGCTCTTCATGCTTTTCCTGAGCTCTTGCGCTGCTGTCAACAGCTCTGGGGAGGGAAGCACAGGCCCTTGCCAGGACCAATGGCTGCAGTCCGGATGGGAGAACTGGGTACCACAATAGTTTTCTGGGGATGCTGTGATGGAGAACCACAGTCAGTGTGACTTAAGCAACAGACATTTATCATCTCACAGTAGTGACAGCGGGAGGCCTGAAACCAGGACATCGGCTTTGCTGATTCTCTCCGAGCTCAATAAAAATACAGTATACTGTCGGCTTCTTGCTGTGGCTGATTCTAGATGGCCACCTTTCTCCTTCAGTTCTTCATATCTTCCCTCTACGTACCTTCGTGTCTTTTAAGATGCTGGCCACGTTGGATTAAGTCTACCCTAATAACCTCATTCTAACCTGATTGTGATGATTCTATTGTCAAATCACATACCATTCTCAGGTAGTAGAGGTTAGAGCTTCAACACAGAAAATTATGGGAGAGACACAAAATTCAAGTCTAAAAACAAATATTTTTGTGATTCAGAAGAAATTTGGCTTATTGGATGGAGAGTGCTTCAGGTTTCACTAGCTTAAATATCATAGAGATGTCTCTATCTCTTAGAAACTCCAAAATGATTGGTTTAGAAGGTTTATTTTAAACTGAATATTAAAAGAGTCAATTATACCATTTCTTCCCCCCTCAGATTATGAATATCTATCCCCCACAAGACTGGTGAATAGTTATAAACAGTGCACCAGCTGATACTGGTGTGCAATGAAAGGTATACCTTAAGGCAGTTCAGTTGTTTAAGTCCTTGCTTACTAGACAGGAGGACTGGACTTTAATCCCCCTTTAAAAAACCCAAGCAAGGTGGGACTTGTTTGTGATTTCAGTTCTGGTGAGGCAAAGATAAGTGAATCTCTGGGGCTCACTGGCTGGTCAGTGAGAAAGCAGGCAGGCAGCAGGCAGGCAGGCAGGCAGGCAAGCAGGCAGGCAGCAGGCAGGCGGGCAGGTGGGTGGGCGGGCAGCAGGGAAGGGAGGGAGGGAGGGAGGGAAGGAGGAAGGAAGGAAGGAAGGAAGGAAGGAAGGAAGGAAGGAGGGAGGGAGGGAGGGAGGGAGGGAGGGAGGGAGGGAGGGAGGGAAGGAAGGAAGGAAGGAAGGAAGGAAGGAAGGAAGGAAGAACAGAGAGGAAGATAGAGAGTGAGAGAGAGAATAACTCTTAATTGATCAATCATGTTCAAATTTCCTTCTAGTTCTAATTTACTTTTAATTTTCTAAACCACAAGTGGCCATGTCCTACAATAGCCATAAGATTCTCTGCAGACAAGACACAGGCAGAGAATTCCTTTCTGCCCCTTGTACTTCTATATACACAGAATGTCTATGCCAGGAGGAGAAAAACTAAGTCAAAGATAAAGATCTCAAAGTGGTAATAATCATAGATTTAAAAAAAATCATTTTAAGCGATTCCATCTATACCTTGGCAATTCCTGTAAGCCCCAGGCAGTGACTAATGCTTCAAAGAAACCCAATGCCACCTGGAGCTTGAGTCCCGTGTGCACCAAAGGAGATCCTCCCTCCGTTACTGAAACTGAGCGTAATTTCCATTGGGTGAACGTATTACAAAGAAAAAGACCGTAAACCATCCTGCCACATATTAAAATGAGTTGAATGTTTGACTTCACTCTGCAGTTGAAATGCTTTGTTTGGAAAACATTGAAGCAAGAGCTTGGAGTGCAATTTTTATCTCTCAGAAGCATTCATCATCAAACAGAAAGTAACATAAGAGGAAAGGCCCTCCTTAGAGCGGATCCATCTCTTATGGAGTGACCAGGAAGCTACTTACAGCTTTAGGAATTTTCTTATAACTCACTTTATTTTCTAGTAGGATCAGTGCTTTAATCCACTCCTCACTCAGCGTCCGTACTTCAGATCAACATTGCTCTGGCTTTGGACATAGAATTTGTTTATGTATTCTAAATAAGTGCCATCAAATCAACTGTAATCATAGTGGTTTTTGAAAATCCATATTAATATACAGTTTAGTGGTTTTTCATCTTGCTGTTAGAACTGGGATTTTCATCTTTCTGATGGTTACCTATTTATATTTCCCTCATAAAATATTGGCTTCTTAACAGAATTTTAAAAGTGAAAAAACATATTAGTGAGTCTGATGTGTCTTATGACTTATATGTCTTAAGGACAAAGCCTGCATGTTGATACAAAAATATTGACTCAAATGTACCCACATCACACTCAAAGACAGGCGACAAAGTCATGGACCATTGAGGATACATTCTAAAGCAGCATACGTCGTTTACACTACAATATCTTTACATTACTTTGAAAAATAAAAACTTGATTGTGAATGAGTCGAGAAATGCTCAGCAAAGACAGGTGATCCTTTGGAAGGGAACGACAATCACAAGGCACCAGACCCAGTAGCCCATTCATAGTGCAACCATAGCTTTCTCTTCAGGAAGTAAGTTCTTTCGACTGAGCTGCATTGCTTGGCTCTTCAATGGGATGTAGATTTTCCAGCAATGATGCACCACTTTCTGAGTCTCTTTGAGGGCAAAGGGCTTTCTAAAGCTGAGCGGAGCTCTTCAGCTCCAATGTCATACTCCCACTTTGCTGCCTCTCCATCCTATTCAACATTCTTTACCCAGTGGCTTAGACCAGAAGCAAGATCCTTCACCGCTTTATGTATCCTTTAATTAATTTAATTTATGTGATGTCCCACAGAAGAAGATGAGGATACAACTTACGTACGCTGCCCTGACTAACACTGCACCTTCTTTGGTCAGTTTAAGCAATCTAGGCTGACTGCTACTGTTATCTCTTCCTCTGTCCAACTCATGTAGTTGGACAAATGAGGCTGGGTTAACTAAACCCCTGTCTAAATATCCTACCTTATAGGTACTTAGAAATCTCCCTCCCAAAAAAAATAAGAAAAAGAAAAAGAAAAACTATTGTTCTCAACCCTGGCTATCCCTGTGACAGCTGGTGCATAGCAGAAAAACCAACGGCAGGAATGATTTCCACACATCATTATTAAGCTCACCACAAGTCCCATTAACCTTTTTTAAAAACCTTGTTATGTACCATCTGTTGTCATGGAAACATAGCTTCTATTCACCTGGCTATAAAAATAACTTAATTGGTGACCTTTCTAGTGAAATGTCAGTTAATGAGGATAGTATTAGAAATGTGGGCTTCTTTAATTTCAAATGGAACTCTTGCTTAACTTTATTCCCTACATGGTTAAAGCTCTCTACAAAGCCCATGACTTTCATACATTTATCTCCATAGGACCACAACTTTATCTTGTCTAACTGAAAAAACACCCACACTTACCAGGAATGTGGGCAAAATTATAGCTGAGAATGGTAAGTACCAAGGCACCCAGGGCATTTTCAATGTATGTTTTCCAGCAGGTTAGCTGCCTGGTTTGTTTTTTCTTTTCTTACAGGTATGTGTGATGGGTGGTAATCACCGCAAGTATTATGTCCCAGATGGTACTATCCTGTATATATTTTAAGACATTATAATATCCCTAGATGGGAAGAAATGTTGCATAATACATAAGACAAGATGTAGAACCACATAATATTCTTCTAAGATATTTTTCTTTTCGAGATACAGTTTCCTGTATACTAGGCTGGTCTTGAACTTGCCACATATCGAAGGAAGACCTTACATGTATGATCTTCTTGCCTCCACTTCCCAAATGTTTCGACACATACACTGGGTCTTTGTGTGTCACTGGGAACACTGGTGGAATAACGGGTGCACTTCATCCCATGTGGACGATGTTCTTATAAACGTTTTGGGAGCAGGATGGTATCCAGGGGTAAATGCTTCCCATTAGCTTGGCTGAGATGTTCAGGATGCTCTTTTTGCATCAGGAAGGACTTCAGCACTACATGACTGACTGCCATGACTGTCTCAGTGGGGCGTTGTGGTTACCTGTTCCAGAACAAGAGGAGCTTGGTGGGGAGCTGGTCCCATACCTGCTATCTTAACTCTGAGATCCCCGGAATTTGGGGCTGCTCACCCTTTCCAGTTCTTCTGTCTGGTGGCATGGTTCACTGCCCCCCCCATACACATACACATATACATACACATATACATATATCCCACAGTTTACCATACCACATTAAGTGATGTTGACATTTAGAGGTCTAGCCTTAATATTTATCTGCCTTTGCCAGTGTGGGTGCAAATGCATTGGTGCCTCTGTGTGTATGTGTGTGTGTGTGTGTGTGTGTGTGTGTGTGTGTGCATGTCCTCACATACACATGTGCATGTGTGCATGTGTGTGCCCTGTGTGTGAGTGTGTACACACATATGCTACTTTTCTTTTTGCTGTGACAGAATAGCTGGCAGGGGAAGTGTTTGTTGATGGTGGTTTTTTCTTTTTGTTGTTGTTTTGCTCACAGTTTAAAGGGTGCCACCATCATGACAGGGAAGGCATGGAGGCTAGACTGGGATGCTTCCCAGAGATTCAGTTTTCAATGCAATCTATCTTATCACAACTGAGCAGCTAAGGAACCAGACAGCTTGGTTCAGAAACACAGCTAACCTATAATCCTCAAGGCTAATGACCTACATCCAGCAGCTAGGTACTACCAAAGGCTCCAAACTCTTCCCCAAAAGTGCCATCAGCTGGGAAACAAGTGTTCAAGCCCCTGTCTCCCCTTGTGAAGACATTTCAGATTTAAGCCATGATGCATACAATATCCACTTACACAATTATTTATTCTTCTGTATACTGAGACTTCTGCTTACCCACCTATGACAACAAAAGCCTATACTGTATATTTCATAAACTGATTTAGGTATTCTATATGAACTTATAGGACTCCATTCATGTATGCAAGTGTACATTTACAACAATATATTTTAGTCACTGCACTATATCTTTGCTGTTTAATGAGAGGATTTGCTAGATTGGATGCATAAAATGCTAAAAATTGGGTCAAAGGACATGAATTCTTATGGTTTTTTAATATATCTTGGCATATTAAAGATGGGGTTTAAAATTGATAAGTACTGTTGTGGTTTCTTTTTTTAAAAAAAATTCAGCTATTATTGTTTTTTATTTTTTCTTATTCACTTGGTATCCCACTCACAGCCCCCTCCAGGTCAGCCCTTCCCTTAATACTCCATACACGCCCCCTCCCTTCTCCTCTGAGTGGCTCTCTGTGAGGCTAGGTACTTCCTCTCCCACTGAGGCCAGACAAAGCAGCCCAGCTAGAAGAACATATCCCACTACAGGAGACAGTTTTTGGGATAGCTCCTGCTCCAGTTGTTCAAGACCCAATGAAGACCAAGTGGCATATCTTCTGCATATGTGTGGGGAGGTCTAGGTCCAGCCCATATAGGTTCTTTGGCTGGTGACTCAGTCTCTGATAACCTTAAGGGTCTAGGTTAGTTGATTCTGTTTGTCTTCTTTTGGCATTCCTATCCTCTTAGAGGCCGCAATTCTTCCCTCAACTCTTCCATAAGAGTTCCCCAGCTCAGGAAGGGGGGGTTTCCAGCAGCTGGGTAGAGCCTCTCAGAGGACTCATAGCACTGGAGCTATGGAACCTGGGGAGACTGCAGGGACACTAACTTACCCTCAAGACTTTCAACCCAAAACATATCCTGTCTACGGGAAATGCAGGGATTGGAGATGGAGCAGAGGCAGAGACGGAGGAAACGGCCAATCAATAACCCGCCCAGCTTGAGACCCATCGCATGGACAAGCGTCAATCCCCGGCACTATTAATGACACTCTGCTATGCTTGCAGACAGGGGTCTAGCATGGCTGTTGTAGCTTTTTAATGCCTGTGGGGCTCTACTGAAGGCTAAGCCAAGAAGACAAATGTCCAACACAATTATCAGAGAACTGTCCCTTATTTTGGATTCAGTGGGGTAGTTATAAAGGCTCTACAATCAGAACCTGAACTCTATAACACCTTATGTTGCTCAGTCTTTTTCCCCACTTTTATCGGCCCCGCAAGTCTGCCTGCTTGTGCACATGTGAATGGATTACTTTGCCAGGCTGAAAAAAAAGAATGAATGCAGTGGGGGGGATGGGGAGGCTGACCCCCACTCCTCAACAGCTGGTTGTCTTTTATGACTCTGTGATATCACAGAGTCATAAAAGACAACCAGCTGTTGAGGATTGGTTCTAATGCTTTGTCTTATTTTGGATCCCAAAGGGCTACACTTCCAGACCCGAGGGTCCCTGTCCCCATCTGGCTTCAAGTGACAATTAAGAATTGCCATACAGTCAATGGCTCGGCAGAAAGATGGAGGTGGGGCTCAGATTGCTTAGGTGAGGAGCCAGGGGAAGAGAGGAATGGTGGAGAATCGCCACGACAGGGAAGGAGAAAGATGAAACTGAAACGCTCACTGGCATGTAAGAATCCGGGAACGTGACCCTAGAGGCCACTTCCCCGATTGGGTATGGGGGTAGCAGAGATGAAATATAGATTTTAAAAGATGTTAACACAGGAATACCAGAGCAGAGTGAAAAGCTGTGGGGAAATTTAGAAGAGCCCAGACACTGAACCAGTCAAGGCACATCAAAATAAGCTGGCACGTGTCAGAGAGTTCTTGGGTGGGTGTACGCATGAGACCTGCTGGGAGCCAGAGTAATTAATTAATTTACCGTTACAACCAACGATGACCTATATTTGTTTTTAAAGTTTCTTTTAATTTTATGGACAGTTTTGTGTTACCTTGATGAGAACATGATACTCAAATAATATATGTTCACTCATTTTGAAGACTTGTTTCATCATTTTTAGATTTAATTTTAGTTATGTGTGTATGTATGTGGCAGGGCATGTAGAGGGGACACGAATGTGGGTACTGGTGCCTATGGAGGCCAGAGGTATCAGATCTCCCTGAAGTTACAGGTGGTTGTGCCGTACCTGGCATGGGTGCTGGGAACTGACCTCAGGTCCTCTGCAAGAGCAATATGTGTTCTTAACCACTGAGCCATCTCTCCAGTCCTCTCCTTTTCATATTGTTTCACCTTAATCTCAATCCTCTTTTTTTTTTCCACAAAAAAATGATAGAATTATTAGTTTCCTTACAATATGGTTTGGGTACAGTTTGAGTTTCCCACCAACGGTCTATGGTCTATTATGTATAAAAAGAGATAGCTTCCATAGTTTGTATTCCCGGCAGGCAATGGGCTCTCCAGAAGTTGGAGCCCAGTCAATAGCCACAGGTTCATTGTGGACATGCATTAGTTCCTTTAGAAATACCCTTGCTAGTTCTCATTTTATCCTTTGAGTTCTGGCCAGTGTGTTACTATGCAAAGGACAAGCTTGTCCAACCCAGCTTTCCCAACTCTTGGTTGCAAATGTAATCATTGATTTGCCACTACACAGGCTCCTCCCATTGCTGTCTGGATCACGCGGCAATGTAACCAAGCCCTCACTGGAAAGTCTGATTATGTCACCTGTGCTTGCTGCCTTGAAAACTGTGAACTAAATAAATCTCCCATTCTAGTAACTTGTTTCTATTATGTGTTGGAGATGAAAGACGACTAAAAGAAGAGACAACTACTTTACTATAGTTACTAAGCAGTTGAGGATATGTGAAGCCCTTAATGATATCCAAGACTTAGAAGACTTGAGAGTGGGTGAGACTATCAGGACATGGGAATTAAATGCCTAATTTTTCTAAAGATTTAAAACGATAACTTTAAGATGTTTCCCCTGCTTTCCAAGGAAGGCATTACTATGGAATTGCAGGTCCTTGTAATTCATATGCTGAAATTTTAATACCAGACAGGATACTGTTTGGGGAAGGAGCTTCAGGGAGATAATTAGGTCATGGGCGTGGAGACTTCCTGGTAGGATCAAAAGCATTGCTAAACTGTTGTTAAAGAGCAGTCCACAATTGGTGGCTTCTGGTGGGGAGGGAGGGAAGGTTGGGGGGAGTGGAGGACTCAGTCTTTTAGTTTTCTTTAAGGAACTGGCCACTGAGAGTTCAACTGTGCTCCAGTGAGTATATGGGCAACTCAAATTGGACTTGGTTTTCTTTCTCTGTTGTTTTCTTGCTTGCTTTTTTCTTTAATTTTTTTAGGGGCGATCACAAGAATGGGATTGGCATACCTGGGAAGACTGGGAAGAGACTGTGCTCAGGGTTCATGATGTGAAAGTCTGAAATAATCAATAAATATATTATGAAAATAAAAGAAAAATGTTAAAGAGGTTTTCTCCCCCCACCTCTTCATAAGCTTGCTTGGATTGTATGTCTGTCACATACTACTTAAAATATCCTTGATTCCATAGAAGCCTTTTCATGTTTGCTCAAACCCCAATATCTATCACATGTCCTCTACCCCATACAGATTTGATGATATCAGATCCACCAGGAAGGAATACTTGACAATAACACTTAAGGTTGTAAGTGAATAATTACCAGGAACCTGTTTCTATCCCCAGACTTATAGTGCAAATCACAAGGTACATTTTATGCTTAGAGAAATGGAATATTGAATGCGATCTATTTTCGAAATCATAGGTATCTCCTTCAAAAGCCAACATGAATTTACATCAGAAGAGCATATGGTTTGGAAGTAATTATACATCTTAACGAACAGGAATACATCCCTATTAGGAAACTTATGTTGAGCAAATATTTTTAAATATTTGCTGCAGATATGCACTGTTGTGATACAACAGAGTGGGTGTTTAGCAAATTAAAATTAGTATAGTTATATTGCCTACAGAAGAAAGAATTACTCTATATATATATAGATACAGAGATCTGTTGCTCATATACATGGTGGCACATGTATAGACTTGCATATATGAATATTTATATGTAAATAGGAATTTTGTATGATGAAAAGTACAAAAGAATAATAATAAACAAGACAAAATTAAAAGATGACATTGATGCTCTACATTAAGAGCTGTAACAGAGTGAGTCCATCATGGATCAAAGGGAGGGAGCCGAAATCCATAATTTTAATAGGAAAAAGTCATATTGCTGTTTCTCTGCTCTGTTTACATTTTACCCAGCAGTCTTAGGAAGCTCTCATCTGGAATATCATGCTGTGTGGTATAAAACTCAAATTCCTTCCGACTACTCCCAAGCCATGATCAGGCCAACTCAGAAGAGGCGCTTCTTATCTAGGAAGATATTACTCTGAGATAGATGTTTGCACCTCCTTATAATTGATAGGCTGAAGCCTAGCACCGTTGTGGTAGTATCTGGAGGGGGGGTTAACTATTTTTCAGTATTTGTATTGGCTTTGGCTATGTGTGTATCCATGTGGGGGTGGCGGTGGAGGGGAAGGAATATGTAGACATGAATGCAGGTACTCTCAGAAGCCAGAAGTGTTGGATACCCCTGGAACTGTTTCCACGGTTGTATAATCCTAGACACAGGAGTAACCAAAGAAATAAGATATAAAGTAGAGACAGTGAAAGGTAATGGTGGCTCCTTCAGGGGAATAAAACGTAACGGGCAGGGGGGTGCTGTGCAGCTAGTAAGGGCAGCCTCCTGTCCCCCTTCCCCTGGAAAGGAAAAGTCAAGAGAACTTGGTTGCCAGGTGATACAGGAAAATGATGCTTCAGCCTTAGTGGCCTAAAGCTACAAAAAAGCCTGCTTTGGCTGGAAGTGTGAGGGAGTAGGAGATAGTGTCTAGAGACAAGCACAAAGGATATGTGGCTTCCTTTACAGAGGCGGCTAGAAAAAACATTGGAGGTATGTGTTAAAAAATGGCAAGACACAAAAGGACTCCTTGGAATAGTGCATAGCCTGTGATATTCGTGGGATCGGTTATAAGGATTTATCTTGAATAGTATAGGTAATATGAAGGGGGAATTGGAAGCATGTGGAGGCAGTCTTTAACTGGGGAAATGGGAAGCAGGAGTATGCAGAAGGAGGGAGAAGGAGAAATAAATGACATTAAAGATGTTTGTAACAAACATCGGGAATCATTAGTCTATTTTTTAGCAAAGATTACTTGTAATACATACAGGTGTATGTATTTACATATATACGTATTTCATGCAATTTGTAGGCAAATGGTTGGATCTGGAAAATATCATCCTAAGTGAGTTAACCCAATCACAAAGAATACACATGAAATGCAATCACTGATAACTGGATATTAATGAGCCCAAAAGCTCTGAATACTCAAGGCACAATTAGCAAATCAAAAGATTCCCAAGAAGAAGGAAGGAGAGGACCCTGGTCCTGAAAAGACTGGATTCAGATTTGTAGGAGAGTATCAGAACAGAGAAATGGGGGGGGGTGATTGGGGAATGGGTGGAGGGAAGAGGACTTATGGGACATATGGTGAGGGGGGAACTGGGAAAGGGGAAAGTCTTTGGAATGTAAACAAAGAATATAGAAAATAAAGAAAAAATATACGTATTTAAATGAAATTCAATGACTTGGAGTGACGATATGCCATCCAAAAGCCATAGACCAGTGGTTCTTCACCTTCCTAATTGTGGTGGTTTGAATAAACACTGTCCCCACTGGACCATAAGGAGTGACACTAGTAGGCCTTTTGGAGGAGGTGTGTCACTGGGCGTGGGTTTTGAGTTTTCAGACACTCAAGCGAGGCCTAGTATCTCATTCACTTCCTGCTGTTTGCCGACCTAGATATAGACATGCCTGCCTGCACACCACCATGCTGATGATGGACTGAACCTTCGAACTGTGAGCCAGCCCCAGTTAAATGTTTTTCTTTAAAAGAGTTGCTGTAGCCATGGTGTTGTATCACAGCAATAAAAATCTAAAACTCTAAGTAAGACAGACATTGGTACCAGGAACAGGGACTAGGGTATTGTTGTGATAGGCCTGGCCATGCCCCCTTTTATTATTATTATTTTTTTTTTTTGAGGAATGCAGACTTTGGGACAAAAACTCCAGTATCATGCGCGAGAAATTGCCTTTCAGGTTGATGATCTAGCAAGTGAAGGGACTTCTGAAGTGATACGGGTCATTGCTGTTGCCCTTTGGTTAGCTGCCAGAAGATGAAGGTAATTCCTTGATGCTGAAGACACTGCAGACTTTAGACATAGAATGCAAAGGCTTTGAGCTAGAAAGGCCCCAAACGCCTCCCACTGAGAAGTAGCTTTGCATAGTACCAGAGGTGCTATGCAAGCTTCTAAGGAGGAAAGCAATCAGTAGTCCTACCTATTTGTGATGCTGTCTTAGTTGCTGATCTTTTACTGAAGAGACATCATGATGAAGGCAACTCTTACAAAAGAAAGCATTTAACTGAGGGCTGGCTTATAGTTTCAGAGGTTAGTCTATTTTTATGGCAAGAAGCATAGCAGCTGGAGAAGTAGCTGAAAGTCCTATATCCTGATCCATCGGCAGAGTAGGGGAGGAGACCTGTCATGAGGTTTTGAAACCTCTAAGTCCACCCCCCAAGTGGACACTTCACCCTTGGCCACACCTACTCCAACAAGGGCACACCTCCTAATCCTTTTAATCCTTTCAGTTATACTTCTTCATAGTTACTAGGAATTAAATTATATGTGCCTATGGGGGGCATTCATATTCAAACCACCACATATACTTATCAACCACAATAATGATGAGCATGACAAGATATCACTAAAAGTGCAATAGTGTTAATTGTATCTTAGCAGTAACCTACAGCTATCTAATTGGACTCATAGTTTGTTTAACAAGAGAAAATAAAATTTGGTACTGTAAATGTAGCCAACTACACCTGGCTAGAGAGATCTTAGAAAAGAACTCATTACTACTTCTTTTCTAGATCAACATAATTTCTAGCTACATTCTAAGTACTGATCTTATACCTACAGATAAGTGTGGCTCTCACTTCTTATCAAAGAAGTCCCTTTTTCCCAGTAGGAGACCTTTACAGAAAACCACAACTGGTCAAAATGCAGACAACAACTGACCATAGGCTACCCACCCCAAGAGATTCATCTACAATACAACTCCTAGAAGAATCAGAAGGGTTGTTAGAGCCAGAAGATCAGTAAGTCTTCTGTGAGATTGTGCCTTCTAGTTATGATAGAGAAGTAACACCCATGAAACCTTAAAATCATATGGACTAAAAAGGACTTTCTGAATAATTCTAAAACAAGTTTACATCTCAGCATAGGGTGATATTTCATGGGGCTCCTTCCCTAGATGAAAATCTATAAGCAGTTAACAACTACTGAAATCGAAAACTTCACAAGAATGAGATTATGATTGGTTATCCCATACTAGAAATATATGTATTCAGGTGACACTGAGAGGCTTCAACAGACTGTGTTTATATGTTTATTTGTGTGCATGTGTGTATACATAGAAATATAATAACATATATAATATTATATAGCTATATAAAGAATTATATAATATTGTATATGTATAATATTATTTATATGTATACATAAATATAAATGATCAACAATGGTTAAAGAAAAGGAGGCCATAAGTTTCAAAAGGAGTACTGGTGGAGTGGGGTGGACATGTGAAGGGTAGAAGAGAGGAGAAGGAGGAGGGAAATGATGTAATCATATTTTAATTTAATTTAAAACATAAAAAATAGACAAGGAGTTGGGGGCACATGGGGAACCGGGAGGTGGATGCATCTAGGCGGAGTTGGAAGAAAGATAGGAGATGACCAAAATATAATAGAGGAAATTCTCAAGGAATTAATAAAATACTATATTAAAAAGATTTATCTAGAATAGATTTCAAAGGACTCATAAACTTGGATTTTTATGTGAAACTTGTCATTTCCTTTTCAGGTATAACTAAGAAATCAGTAGTGCTAGCAATCTCGGTGACTGTCCTCAAAAGTAATCATGTATTGTCATTTCATATTACAGTTGCAGATAGCACGACATGATATGCATGCTGTTTAAAATTACAATAGTTACAAGATCTACGGTTGTATCTCATCATTTGATGGGCTAATGCAGAAGTACATTGGTAAGTATTTCATCATGGTAACTACTTACACACACACACACACACACACACACACAAAATAACCTGTTTGTGCTGTATCTACATGCATATCTCCTTCTGTTTTAAAAGAATGTTTTGAGAACAGTGCAGATGCTCTCTCAAATGTAAAAGAATCTACACTTTAAAAGGCTGAGGGCTCAGTGTTAGAGATAGTTCAGTCTGTGTTTGTGCTTTTCAAAGAACACTGGCACAATGAGCAAATAGATTCTGAGGAGGGGCAGTCTGATGGTTGAGTTAGGCGTAATGTTGAGATGAGAGGTGTTGCAGACCAAGGGGTGCACTGAGATGAGAGCTGTGCAGAGGAAGGGAAGAAGGGAAAAGAGCGTGGAAGCAGGAGGCTCCAAGTCCTAAAGGGGTCAAACGTGATTCAGAAAAGCAAACAAACAAAACCGAAACAACACCCAAAAATACAACACGAAGCAAAACACCAACCAAACAAAAATGCCCTGGGAAATGGTACTGGAACTGGGAATAGGTTGAGTTGCGATGGAGTGGGGCAGTCTGCAGTTAAAGGGAAGGAAGGGCCAAGTCCCCTGGTCCTTGTAGGCTTCATAGGGAGAGTATCTTCCCGAGAGAAGAGGAAGCCCCTTGCGAACTCCATGAAGGGAGGCAGCGTAGTTTTACTCTTCTTGTATAAAGGAGCTCATTGCATAAAGAAATGATTGAAGGAGAAATAGGACAGAAGTCTGAAGCCATCTATGTGAGGACACTGGAGCTCTCACTGGAGGCTCACACAGGAGACAGTGTTGGAAAGGGAAGGAAGAAATCAAATAGAATGTGGTGGCTGGCACTCGGTGTCAGCCTGGCTCAGTCGCAGTGCACAGTAATTGCTCATTATTTTTCTGGGTGCTTCTGCGAGAGTGCTTCAGATGAGATTAATATTCAAATCAGCGGACCTTTAGTAAAGCGGAGTGCTCTCTGCTGCGATCTTTGGATGGACTTTGTCCCCCAGGGTGTTGACGGGTTAGTCTTCAGTGTGGCACAATCTCAAAGTGCCGAGACCTTAAGAAATGGATGCAGGTTTGGGGAGATGGCTAAGTGGTCACCATACGATCATGAGGACTTTAGTTCAGAAAAGGGTCGAGCACTTCAGTGCATACCTATCATCCTAAAACTGCGGAAAATGGAGATAAGCAGTTGCCTAAGGCTTTCTAGACAGCCCGTTTAGTTGAATTGGTAAGATCTAGGTTTAGATATAATACTCATAATGCTAAGTGATACTCAAGATACTCTCAAAATGCTCAGATGGAAAGCAATTGAGGAAGACTCTCAATGTGAACCTCTGGCTTATACACACACACACACACACACACACACACACAGAGAGAGAGAGAGAGAGAGAGAGAGAGAGAGAGAGAGAGAGAGAGAGAGGCTAAGGATTTTTCTTACCTTTAGGCTGTGTTTCTCTTTTAATTGTTAATGTTGTATTTAAACTCTGTCTTGCAGTTTCTAAGCAGGTAACAGAAGCCAAGGATGCTATTTACTCCTTTTGGATTGCTCTGACTAAATTACTTGACAAGACAAGACTGGCTTAGAGAAACTTAGACTCAGGATTTCTGGGGACTCTTTATCCACAGAGGTGAAGAAGGCCTGAAAATACATGATGGTTCTGGTGATGGGACCATGACTCGGCAGCCTCTTCATGTAGGGCAGACAGGAAGCAAGCAATCTAGACTCAAAATGTTCGCGTTTCTACCTGATATTTCATCAGACTGGATTTTAAATTTTTATGTTTAACCATGTGTATGCCTGTGTATCTGTGCTTGGGGTGCGTGCACAAGTGTGCCTACAGAGGCCAGAAGAAGGCGCCAGATGCTGTAGAGCTGGAGAGGTGGTTCTGAGCCGACTGAGTGTTGGGAGTCAAGCTTGGGATGTCTGTAAGAGCACTGCGTGCCCTGAACTGCTGAGCCACATCTCTAGCCCCTGCGATGGTTTTTAGTGTTCATATTTCTACCAATATTCTGATGATGACTACTGAGGTAGTATCTAAGAAGACTCGGGCTTTTCCAGCTTTTCCTTTCTGAGTTCTTACCAGAACGGCCCCTTGTCACGCATTTACTAGCATGCAATTTGAAGTCCTCCCAGAGCCGATCTACTCTGGAACTCCAAATCTACTTCAGGTTATCTACCGTTTATAATAATGCCTGAATTTTGGTGCTAATTTCTGTCTTGTTCATTTGGATTGCTGTAGCAAAATACTTTAGACTGGATAATTTGTAATCAGCCTAAAATGATTACAGTTCAGAGAGCAGGAAAATTCAGAAGAAGTAATCAGAAGAAAAGAAAATGTATTTTTATTTTATTTTATTTTGAAAGAAGAATATTCAACAGGGAAATACTTACCATTTCACAAGAGCTATAATCTACTTTCTTGAAATATAATATACATACAGTTAATTGTATTGAACTGTTCAATAACCTTTGCCATATATATACATACATATATATATATATATATATATATATATATGCACAGCCATTATCATGATTTTGATAGGACATTTATTTTACCCCCAATAAGTTCTTTTAGATTTTGGTTCCTACCCAACTTACTTCTATATGATTCCCAAACAACTAGGAAGATTCTTTATATTGCTCTAGATCTGAATTGTTTTTATAGATTTTACTTTTTATGAATGGAGAAGTATATGTTCTGATTTGTGTTTGGCTTTTTTTAAGCACTGTTTTTGAGATTCATGTTCTTTAATATACCAGTTATTGTCATTTTTCTACTGGGGATGGCATTTTAGTATTGTATCATATGGGGATTAACCAAAATCTGTTTACCTACTTATCTGTTGTTGAATTGGGGACTATTTCCAGGTTGAGACAATATGAATTAAATTCCTACCAGTGGTTGTGTACAAATATCCATGTTGGCACGTGGTTGTGTTTATGTTTCCTGTGAGTAAGAATGAAGTTTCTTGATGTGTAAATATTTAATATCAAAGGTAGTGTCAAACTCTTTCCCAAAGAGAATGTACTCTTTTGCTTTCATACCAACAAAAGAGGAGAATTTTACTTGATCCAGACTCTCCTTTCAGCCCCTAATGTATATCTTCTTAACTTTAGATATTTTAGTAGATGTAGGGTAGGTTATTGATTTTATTTTAATCTGCTTGTCATTGGTGATTAATTATAAAAATCTTAGTAATATATTTCAAGAAAAACAGACCAGCTATTTTAAAGGTCTGCTGGATAGGCAAGAGACCTAAAACATGAAGAATGTTCTGAGAAAATGGCAGGTTTTACTAATTTTAGAATTTATTACGAGACTAGAGTAATTAAGATGGAGTGGTATTGTGGTATGTCAATGAGCCAAAACAGTGTGTTTAGAAGCAGCCTCATTGTTTTATGCCCAATTGATTTTCGCTAAAGGGCTAAGTTAAGTCAATGGGAAAAGCATAATTGTTTCAATAAATGTTGCTAAAGTAATTGGATGTCCATAAGGGAAAAAACTTTGACACTTGCATCACCCTATATACAAAATGTAATTCTAATTGAATCATGCATTTAATGGAAATAACAAAACTACAGTACATCTAAACATTAGGGTGAAATCTTTGAAAACTTGGGAGAGGCAAAGATTTCTTAGACAGAACACAAAATCGTGATTTGCAAAAGAGAAATTAATAAAATATATTTCTTTTAAGCTTAAAACAATTTTTTTCTTTTTCTTTTATTTTTTATTAGGTATATTCTTTATTTACATTTCAAATGATGTCCCCTTTCCTGGATCCCCCCTTCCCAACAGTCCCATAAGCCATCTTCCCTCCCCTTGTTCCCCAATTAAGTGTTCCCACTTCCCTGTCCTGGTATTCCCCTACACTGCTGCACTGAGCCTTTCCAGGACCAGGGGCCTCTCCTTCCTTCTTCTTGGGCATCATTTGATGTGTAAATTATTTCTTGGGTATTCTGAGGTTCTGGGCTAATATCCACTTATCAGTGAGTGCATACCATGTGTGTTCTTTTGTGATTGGACCACCTCACTCAGGATTCATTTCATCACAAACGTAAAATCTAAAGCTGGTAGCATATCCAGGATATTTAATATTTAAAAATTTTCAAAGGTGAAATCTCATTTTAGAAGTGGTAACATGAACAACCACCATTTAGGAGATATGTGCATATATTAAATCCTATACATTTATATTTATATATGTCTACACAATGGTCAGATAGATGATATATTATATGTATTAATACATATTACATAAATGTATATATATATGATAGATAGATAGATAGATAGATAGATAGATAGATAGATAGATAGATAACAACTGACTACTATAGATAGACAGGGATTCATATCTCCAATCTCCAAATCTTCTCTGTTCTGATATGTAGTTGCCCCACAAATCTTTCTCAGATACATTTTGGTCATTTTCTTTGTGGACTCAGAATTGGCATTGGTCCTCATTAAGATCTTAACCCTTGTGTCAGCTTTCCATCAATGGGACATATACATAAGATAAAAAAAAAAATACCTGAGAGGAGGAGGGTTCGTCTTGTCTCCTGCTTTCAAGGTTGCCAGCCCATGCTCAGTGGGCAGATGAACATCATGGTAGGCGGTGCACAGCAGAAGTTTGCTTTACCACTGGCAGGAGTAAAGACAGACAGGAAACCGACCGGCCCAGGTTCCCATTCAAGGGCATATCCTCAACAATTGGATCTCCTTCACTAAGCCCACTTCTTAACCGTTCCAAGTTATCCCAACAGCAACCCAAGCTGGATTTCAAGCCTTTAACATATGAACCCTTGGAGAAATGTGGCAGATCTGAGCTCAAGGCCATCTTCTATTGGAAAAGTTTTCAAGCAACCTCGGTCTAGTGCACAGGTTTATAGTAACCACTCAATGGTATAAATGCAATTGGTAGAAAGCAGAAAGGAATACAATCCCACTTATCAAATAATACTGTTGGCCACTATGCCTTCGACCTCTTGCTAAGTCTTCCTTAATATCACCTTAGACCTTAACTCAGAACACTCTCACACCGTAAAAAGTAATAGTTCCAGATAATTTCTAATTGTGTAATCACTAGTTCATTCTTTAACATAATTTAAAAAATAGATTGGTTTCCCAAAGACGATTAGGTTTTCAGATCTGCTCCCTCTTTAGGAATCTATTTTTAGAGGTCAAATTGGCTCATTTAGAAATTGAAAATAGACTTTAAAAACAAACAAACAAATAAACAAACAAAAAATCCCAAATCTCTTCTTGCATTTCTGTAAGGAGCAGAAAGAGGGGGAAAATCCTGAGGCATCATGATTAGAAGTTGAGTTCCTTCTCCTGGTATTCTATGTTCAGCCTTATCTTCAGAAATAATCAAGCCCCTTCTTTCTTGCTTGTCAGCACCAGGCAAAGATAAAGCTTCTAGTTGTGAAAGCTGCATGAGAAAAAAATATTGCCTTGCTTATCTGGACTGACTTCAACTCTGTGGCTACAGAGGAAAGAGCCATGGAGGAGTTGGGGGTGGGACCAGGTTCCCTCAGGCTCCCACCTGGATCCACTGGTCAAAGAAGAGACAGTAGCAGCGACTTGCAGCGTGGAAATATTATCAGAGTAGCAGGAAGCGCGTATGCACCACACACGTGTCAGGCCCAGGAAAGGCAATTTAATGCCTGGGGAGTGTCTGAAAGGCTTCTCCATGGAGGTGACATTTTAGCGGGAGCCTTTGAAAGATGAGCCAATATTTGCCATGCAGAAATCAATTCAGTCTAAGTAGTAATAAATGGAGCTTAAAGAGGCAAACAGCCAAGCTGTTTATCTATGTCATGTACCCCTGAAATCACACGCCCCCGTTCATCTTCCTCGCAGCTGGCATCGCGGATGTCTCAGACATAACTCGGCGGCCATTTCCTCTCTCCCTCCACACCCTGCCGGTCTATCACCAAATTCGGATACACTCCTCTCTCTGGTCTTACTCGGGAGTCCACCACATGACCATATCCTAAAATGAAAGGACGGAAGGCGGGAAGGAAGGGAGTCAGGAAAGAAGGAAGGAAGGAGAGAGGGAAGGAGGGAGGGAAGGGAGGGGAGGGGAGGAGAGGGTTTCACTTAAGAGAGTCCACAAAGACTCAGGACACTGGACTATTAAGAGCATACTAATACAACCTTAACTCTTAGGAAGCTTATGAATTATTTGGGAGTGGGAAAAACTTGATATGGTTTATAAAGCAGTGCTATGAGGGGTGTTCAGATGATAATTTGTAGACATAAGTTAAGGGTCCATAGGGGATCAAGTGTGGGTGAAGCGAAATCTAGTAGACTAACTGGTTAAAAGTCTCCCTTAGCATGTGAAGCCTAAAAGCAGATGATGGAAGCATTGAAACCATCGAACGTTCTTCACTGAACTAGAAATGGTGTATTATGCAAGCCAATCAGCTAACGCTTACCCACATGTTCGGCGTCAATCCAAAGACCTCAGTTTCTGAGAGGAACCTCACAGCTTCTCCATGCCTATGCCCATTGTTCCTGTGTGCACCCCGCCCTAGCATTCCACTTTTGTGTTTGCACACCATGATACAATAACCACCCATTCTCTTTCTGCCTCTCCCACTGTGACCCAAAACATAAAGGCCATGAAGAATATTGTTTTTATACAAGCAGCAGCTACAACTATGCCTGAGAATTAAGCAGGCATACAAAAGTAGAATATTTCAGTGGCTTAAAATTCTACTGAGGATCCTGAAGGATATGGATCAACTGACTCTAAAACACCCTGGTTACTCCTGGTGCTGTCTCTGCCTTCAGAGAGAATATACAAGCTAGTTCTCAGTTTTTCTACTCTACCACTAACACAGTCATATAGAGATACCCAGTTGAACTGATAATAATAATAATAATAATAATAATAATAATAATAATAAAAGAAACATAGAAGATCTGGAACTTAAACATGATTTTTCCTATTTTGTGAAGGGGTATTAACAAAGATAAAGCACAGAAGCTCATTTTGTGGTCACGCCAGGGAACAGAAGGCACTGCCTGTTACACACCAATTGACTTAACTGGTCCTGACAGTGCACAAGTCCTCTATAAAGGCTTCTGCCCTGCCTGAAGCATGTGCAGTTTTAAAAACCCCATGTCCCCAAGGGCCATTAGGAGGAAACTTTGATCCACTGCAAGGTCTGTGCTTGTTGGGTAGACTGGCACTGACCATGGTAAGACTAACCACTGACCTGACTGATGGGGCAGGCAACTCCCATCAATAGTTTGGGGTAAAATTATGAGAAGAGGGTTTCAACAAAGGCAGGGACATGTGGAGGATGAACACATAACACTACAACATGTTTAATCAGTGACTGACTGGTGCTCTGACAGATAAGTGTACCGCATGTGCAATGAGAATGGCAGATTCAGACAACCCATCCAAGAAACTAGACTCCAGCCAGGATTCCTGGTCTAGACAGGTCCTGACTTTAGCCACTATACTGATTGACAGCCTCAACCTTCCATGGTGCTAGGAGGTTGGGGTCTTGAACAGAACTGGCTAACGGAGATGGCTGGGTGGGAATTTGAGATTTCTTTGCAATGGGGAACATTTTAGAGTGTGTGTGTGTGTGTGTGTGTGTGTGTGTCTGCTTTGTGCTGAAATTACCTCAGTACCTCTGGGCATTTCATTATTCCGCCCCTATCTCCATTTAGTGAAGAGTTTTTTGAGGTCTAATGCAGTCCCTTGGCTTTGGGCTTTGAAATATTCATGGGCCTTTAGCAGTTTCTCTCATGCTCTCCCTCTCTCCCATTAGGGAGGAAACCTAGGAGGAAAGAGAATGGAGGAGCCGACGCAGCGGACACACAGGGTGTTTATTCCGAACTTGCTGCATGCCCGTCTCCCACGGAGCGAGCCTGCGCCGTTCTCTTGACCCGAACAAAGGAAATGTGCAAAGGGAGAGGTTTGAGAAAAGGGAATTCACCATTTTTTTCTGTTTGTATTTCCCTGCTCCCTTAGATGAGAGTCTAAAAGCTCAGAAGGACAATAAGAAATTGCCCCGTGGAGGGACTTGGGGAAGGGCAGTTACCAAGACTCTAGTACTAACTCTCTTCACAGTTTTCGAAGCAGCAAAGCAGCACCTTCTTGCGGCTGCCTCTGAGGCCCAGTTCCGCCTGCACACTGCTCTCCTAGGTCCTTGCTCTGCCTGCGGCACCAGCTGTCTCCTCTCAACCATGGAGTAGCAACAATCTCATAGTAGCATACCAGACCCTGAGCCAAGTCCAAAAAAAATCAGCTTGCCGGTACCGTGGGTTCTGACTCACGAAAATGAAAACTGTGCTTATGCATATACCAATGCACAGTTAAAAAAAAAAAAAAAAACTCATACAAATGGAATAGTACCTCCATCCTCCATGTTACCTATGCATACATCTGTTACTTACAAAGTTAAATATAATGTTAATTCTATATAAATATTTATTATATACCTTGCTGCTTAGGAAATAATTACAAGAATCGAATGAACATCTATACCCATAAAGAACAGATTTTCTTTTTTTCATTTATGCGTTTTATTTTTGGTTTTTTTGGGGGGTTTTTTTGCCTGTGTTGGTGTTTTACCTTCATGCATGTCTGTGTGAAGGTTTAGGATCCCCTGGAGCTGGACTTACAGACAGTAGTGAGCCGCCATGTAGGTGCTGGGAATCGGATTCGGAAGTCTGGAAGAGCAGCCAGTGCTCATAACCACTGAGCCCCACCTTTCCTTTGCTAAGTAGTTTTACTCTGTGGTCATTTGAACTCACCGCTGTGAAGCCCATGCAGATGGCTGCTTATCTAGTTTATTCATTTAATCCTGAGCAATCTGAGGTATGGGGAGGTTATACCTTGTCCAAAATTACTTAGCTAATGGCGGAAACAGAAACCAGACTCGGTGAATCGGCCTCCCCCCCCCCATCCTTGCATGTAGCTTCTCCCGCTATGTTCTCGGTCATATATGACAGCTAACCGTGACGCAGTCTCCTGAGAAAATAGAACCTCGAACCAGACCCCTTATCTTTGACTCAAGTCCCCCCACCCCCAATACCCAGGGTTGTGTCATTACCTCAGTAAAGACAAGTGGAAACCCAGAAAAAGAAACTGACTCCCTGTAGGGGGCTAATGTCAAATTACCACAGAGTTACTGAGGAAAAAAAGTCAAATAAACACAAAAGGTAATTAAAGTGTTTTCCACCGTTTTCCCGTAACACAGCTTCTGAGGTAGCAAAATGACCATGGACACTAAGCTTTCAAATGGGCGCTGATTTGACCTGAAAATCCACTTGGCTCAGTTGTCCTGCTGTGCTGAAGGAGCAATCCCGTCTGGCCAAATAAAAATAGACCTTTTCTCTTTCAGCTCTGCTGGGAGTGAGCGAGGCTCCTGCTCCAACCACTGAGAACTGGGAAGCATGTTGGGAAATGGCTCACCAAATTAAATCGGTTGGGGCAGGATCAGAATCGCAACTCCCACCCCTTCATCTATGTCCTCAAAGTTAACTTTTCTGGCAGGGGCTCTACACACGACACAGCTCTACAAAATTATCCTCACACGTGTAAAGGTTTGGTAATCTCCCTTGCAACTACAATTAAGTAGATCACCAGGCAATTTCTTCCCAAAGGTGAGAGGAAAATAATCTCGTTTCCTGTGTCTGAAGTCCGGATGGAGCGGAAGGGAAGCTGTGAGCATCAACTGTGTATACCCTGCTGTGCCAGAATCTGATAAAATAAATCAGGATTAGACTCTAAAGGCAGCTGTGAGATCTAAATGAAACCATTTCTTGAATGCTATCCTCTTTCATAAAACAGTTTCGTCTCACATAATCAGCACATTTACACTGCTAATATATGCTCGCTGCCAAGCCGTAATGACCTCATTGTCTGCTGCTCATTTGGGTTCAAACATTTATCGGCAAAGTGTACCTGAGTCCTCTCTGTATATATCATTAGCAACTGTTTTCCCATCCTCTAGACGCCCCCCCTCCAGCCTTTTGCTTCCAGGAATATGTGGATAATGCTATATAGTACATTATTGTGAAGATGACATGAGATAAGTCGTGTTCAAATGTTTCTTGTTCTTGCTTTTTAGTGTATGTCTCAATGTGGCAGCAGGCTTATTGCAAAACATAAAATATAAATGGTTGCAGCTTGTGAATCCTCCTCACACACACCCCATTCCCCATTTACGGATTCAATCTCTTTCCCAATGTGAGGACCTGGACTGGCTTTGTACTCACTTTGTCTGATCGAATGTGGTGATAGAGACAGCGTTTCTTATGGATTTGCTTTCTCTATTGTTCACTGTGAGTCATCTGGACTTGTTGGTAAAAGGAATGCAGGAGAAACATGGCAAAGAATCAAGGTTAAAATAAACTATTGACTTGTTTGCCAAGAGCCAGTCAGCCTCCAGTCTGTGAGAGAGTAGGACAGTTTGCACATAGTCAGCATTTGTCTGATTACAGTGGGATGAGTAAAACCCATCGAGAGGGGGAGTTCACACACAATTCGGAGCAGTGATAAATGGCCTTTGTTTGAAAGTGTTAAAGGTTGAGTAATTGTGAACGGAAGATCTCACAGATGGAGCTGAACGTTCTTCAATGCCATAATATCCCAACCTGGAACTTGAGTTTCTTTTTAATCATTACACTTATTTATTTGTTCTGTATATGCACATAGGCATGCGTGTTTGAGGGTAATGTGCCGTGATCAATATGCAGAGACCAGAGAAATGAGCAACTTCTGGGGATCGACTTTCTCCTTCTACCATGGAAGTTCCAGGGATCAAACTCAGGTGGAAAGGGCTGTTACCTGTTGAGCCATTTTGAGACCAAAGCAGGAATAAGAACAATACACCTCGCAAGTTAGTGGGAGACCCAAAACAGGAAAAATCTACCTTGCAGGTTAAGAACTCTGTTTGCAGTTAGGATAGTTAAGCACAAGTTCCTGCTCCTGTGTCTGTTTCACACATCTGTACCAGATGTGCTTGGTCACATGTGGGCTGGAGGTACATGAGCAGGAGATGCGTCAGAATGTATACTGTGCAGAAATATGGTGGCCTTGTGGTTTTGGCTTTTTAAGTCCTTGAAAACTGTGACTCATTGCCATGTCCTGGGAACTCTGGAATAGACCTGGGCGAAGTCCATCCTTCTGGCCAGCATTTAACTAACGTTTGCTTTGAATGTGGCTCAAAATTGTGGATTTGGTTTATCTCTCATGACTTACAGGATTAGAATCATATCACCAATTTGGATACTTTACAAATGCCAGTTTCTTGAATCTGTCTCAGATATAAATGCTTAATCCGTTTTTAGAATTTGCATAGTTAATAAGTATCCCAAGTGAATCATAACTACCAATGAAAGCCAATGCTCCAAGGTAGCCTGCCTTAAAATTTAAAGTGCATGCCACAGCGAGTGGGTTTAAGTCTATCTAGTTGAAACCATAGAACCTGGTTGCTCTACATTTCCTAGGTAAATACGAACAAATGTGTGGTAAGTTGTTTCTTCACCATTGAAATGAGCGATTCAAGCGAGGTTAAAGTATTTAAAGACAGGTTTATTAGGAAGCTGCTTTCATGTGGGTTCACTGGCCCCAAGGAACAGGCCAGGGAAGTTGACATGGGAAGGGAGACAGAAGGGATGGAGAAGAGAAAGAGAGAAGACATGCTTCAAGTGAGAAAATAAGAGAGATGGAGAGAAGAGAAAAGAAAGAAGCAGCCAACATGTCTAGATTATATCGGAAAAAGTCTCTGGGGGAGGGCAAGCCCAGCCCTTGGGCTAGATAGTTCAGGGTAGAGAGCAAGATATGCTGGGTAGGGACTGAGGAATGCTGGGAGAACGTGGAAGTTAGGTTCACTGTGATGTGTGAAATGTCCATCTCAGCTGTCTGTCCTGGGTCTGAATCCCAACAGCATGTATTTTTACTGTAAACTGACATTTCCAGAAATTTAAATAAAACAAAACAAGCCACTTCTTTTTTTTTTTTTTTTTTTTTTGTTGTTGTTGTTGTTTTTCGAGACAGGGTTTCTCTGTGTAGTCCTGGCTGTCCTGGAACTCACTCTGTAGACCAGGCTGGCCTCGAACTCAGAAATCTGCCTGCCTCTGCCTCCCAAGTGCTGGGATTAAAGGCGTGCATCACCATTACCCAGCAACAAGCCACTTCTTTAAAGACTGAGTGTGGAGAATTTCTTTGTTGCAGGCCCAGAGCCAAAATTACCTTGGGCTATCTGTCATTAGTCCCTTTAACAACAAATGATTCATTGTCTACCTTTCTGCCCAGTTTAACATTCTGCTATCAGGTAAAGCCTTTGGTCTATTTTAGCAGGCCACAAGTTTCCACCAACTCCAAAGTTAAGTATGGCAGTTAGCATCTAAAACTGGGGTGGAGTTTTCCCTATCTACCTCAAGTACTCATTAATGTATTCAGACAATGCGTTGATTTAACATCAAGTTCATGTAACCACTTCTGTGCTAGAACATGTTACTTGGAGAACCCTAAATCCATGTTGTTTATGAAAGGTCACTCGTGTTTGGTTCAGGATAAGCTCCACCTTATTCCCTTTCAGAGGTGAGCTGTGACTTTCACTGAAGCTCCCTTCCATGTGTGAGCAGGCTTCCATCTCAGCCCCAGTCACATGACTGTGGGGATGGAGGGACAGCAACTCCATCCCCTACTTGCTGCTCTCGGGGACTGCTGTGTATTTTCTAGTTCTTCAACCACCTTAAAGCATTTCCATACTCACATGGCAGACCCCATCCATCAACAAGCTGCATTATAGTGAAGAGAAGAGAGCCACCCTGGAACCGTCTCCATGGAAACATCACCGTCCGATGGCTCAGATTTAGTTGGATGTCTAACTAGAGTTTGACAGCGGTGGTGGCACAAGAAGACAAATTATCACGTTCCAAACAAGGGAGACAGCTGTATCAGGGAGGCTGTATCAGGGCTGTCATGGGTCCCTCACTGTTAGAGTGTACAGCCTCTATTCTGTGTCTCGGGGACAATACGTTTGCTCGTCCAAAGCTCACCTTTGGGTATGTCCTCAGTGTGTTACATTACTTCTTTTCCATGGTGTGAGACTTCAGCATGAGGTTCCCAGGGTCCACACCCCAGGAAAAGGTGACTTCTGTCCCGTGTCCTTACAATGACAATACAAAAACCAAGACAATGTGCTAATGTACTGTAATGTAAAACATTGCATTTTAATTCCACTCATTAAATTACTTTGACTTCTCCTTTCCAAACCCTCTGTGAGTCAGTCATTCCCCATCTTGCCATAGCTAAATAACATCACTCAAGCATTGTGACTGGTAGATCATGTAAGATAATGTAACACCAAATGAAAATAGCTAGATCGGACAAAGTACGTTCCCCAGACTGCAGAACACAGGAGTGAACCCCTGGCAGTCAGTGGGGCTACAGGCTGTAGAAAACATCCCTACATTGCTTTCTTGTGTTCTGATCCTCATTCTCGGCCTTGTGAATTCACACAATATGGGACAAAAACCAGTGAAAGATTACTTCATAACTTCCTTAACATCGTCTAAAACAAACCACATGCAGTTCAGAGTCTTCTAGGAGGCTCTCACTCTCAAGTTTCTCAGGCATACACACAACAGGCAACAATTTAAAATGTCACTGACAATGAAGTGAATTTATAACACAGTGGAATACTATACAATATTAAGACATGAAAGCCATCATATGAAAAGATGTATATGGATATGGCTGGCATTATTCTGAGGGAAACTATGCAGACACAAAAGGGCGAATGCTGTACGATCTCACATATATGTCACATCTTTAAAAGTCAAGCTCATAGAAGCAGGCACTGAGAAAATGCTGGTTAACAAGTACAAAATTTCAGTATAAGGCATTAATTGTTTTTAAAAATGGTTTATTTATCTCTTTTATGTGTATGAGTAGATATGAATACACTGTCTCCATGTACACCAGAAGAGGGCATCAGATCCCATTACAGATGGCTGTAAGCCACTATGTGGTTGCTGGGAATTGAACTCAGGATCTCTGGAAGAGCAGTCAGTGCTCTTAACCATAGAGCCATCTCTCCAGCCCCATGAGATCTTAATTCTAATTAGATGTCACACGAAGAAGTTCAAGAGATCACCTATATAGCACAGCACCTACATGAATAGCGTGCTGTAAAGTTGACAATGGCTGAGGGAGATGCTGAAGTCACTACACAAAGCAGTAAGCATATGAGGGAATGTGCATGCTAATGCGGCCGATTTAACCATATCTTAAAAGGTTAAGTAACACGCAGTGAACATAACATTTTTCCAATTAAACAATAAACATTTTTTTAAAAAATTAAAAAAAATTGAGGTCGGAATTAATGTTCTTATGTTTCAGCACATACATGAAAGGCTTTTCTCTGTTCCCAGTGGTCCCTGATGTAGTACTGATTCGTCCCTTGATGCTTTTACTGAATCTTCTTTCCTAGTTTTTCAGAAGAATGAATATACACTTGACTCTCCAGTACACCTCTCTCTGGGGTGTTCTTTCTTTCTTTCTTTCTTTCTTTCTTTCTTTCTTTCTTTCTTCCTTCCTTCCTTCCTTCCTTCCTTCCTTCCTTTCTTTCTCTTTTTCATTATTTCTTTTGTTCTTTCTTTCTTTCTTTCTTTCTTTCTTTCTTTCTTCTTCTTCTTCTTCTTCTTCTTCTTCTTCTTCTTCTTCTTCTTCTCTCTCTCTCTCTCTCTCTCTCTCTCTCTCTCTCTCTCTCTCTCTCTCTCTCTCTCTGGCTTCTCTTATTTTCTACCTCTAAAAAGATCACTTTCAATATTTTCATAGACTTGCCTCTCACTTGCTCCTTATGGCTAAGATTTATGACTCTTGGACCCTCCTCGCCGTGTCTAACCTGCCCACCATCCTCATTCTCCCCTGGGCTGCTTTATTTACCTCTGCAGGATCAAGAACTTCAAAATTGTATGCACAATAGTCTTCCCTGACCTCAAATCTGATGTAACCTGCCCATTATCTACCTGGATAATAATTTTTTTGGCTGTGGCATATCTTAGTTAGGGTTTTACTGTTGTGAACAGATACCGTGACCAAGGTAACTCTTATAAGGACAACATTTAATTGGGGCCACCTTACAGGTTCAGAGGTTCAATCCATCATCATCAAGGTTGGAGTATGGCAGCCTGCAGGCAGGCATGGTTCAGGAAGAACTGAGAGTTCTACATCTTCATCTGAAGTCGACTAGGAGAAGACTGACTTCCAGGCACCTAGGATAGAGTCTTAAGCCCACACCCAGAGTGACACACCTACTTCAACAAGGCTACACCTCCTAATAGACTCTGGGCCAAGCATATACAAATCATCACAGGGTGCAACAGGACTCAAAACAGGACACTGGGGGAGTAGAGGTGTCAGGAGACTCATTTTGGTCAGTGAAATCTGTGTAGTGTGAAAGGAGCCTCTTGTTCTTCCCATATTTATATCAGAATAGAAGACCTTAATCTGGGTGATGTCCAGGGGGCTTAGCCTGTGATGCTAAGTCCAGAACTCCGCCTTTCAATGATTTTAGCCCCTGCTCCAAGATGTTTTTTATTTCCTTTGGTCCTAGGCACAACTGCACAGTTACATTTATGTTGAACGCTGTGATTGATTTACATCCTATCATCCTCACTCACATGAACCTTCTTCTGAGTCATGGCTTGGAGGCAGTGATGTGAAGTGGTGGCAGGCACAGGACAGTCACAGATTTATTCATTACATAAACATACTCACAAAGCAAAAATGATCTATGTGTCAGTGACTTCCCAAACTGTGCTCAATGCCATGAAATCATCTGAATGTACCTATAATCCTCCAGCTACTAGGAGTTCATTTGCCTCCCACAGACCTAACCACAGAAGCATAGCTCTGAAAGAGGGAGGACAATCGTTTTCTCACCCAGCCTTCTGCAGATATTGAGTCATGCCAAGGGTGAATAATTAGAGCACGTCACCAAACAGTATGTGCATAGTGCATAGCAAGTGGGGCGTGCGACCTCCGTGGCCTGATCTGCCGCAATCTACCATCCACAGAAGGATATGACCCTGAGTGACAGGTACATTCTCTGCTGTATTTCAGGTGGACATCATTTCTAAGTCACGTATTCACTGTCATTGTATAGATGAATATATTCTCTGAATGTCGGAGAATCACAAAGTGGTGAACCATTGTTTTCCCATTCTGTCTCTGTCTGACTCCATCTCAAATGCCATCTCCGTGTCTGTCTGCCTGTCTGTCTCCCAAAGCAAAACAAACAAACAAACAAACAAACAAACCTATAAAGAGGGAAACAACTTTATTTCTAATGGGCATCTCAATTTATCAACTACCTTCTTAGTACTGAAGCTCCTAGAATAAAACCATACTGCCGGGCGTGGTGGCACACGCCTGTAATCCCAGCACTCAGGAGGCAGAGGCAGGCAGATTTCTGAGTTCGAGGCCAGCCTGGTCCCAGGACAGCCAAGGCTACACAGAGAAACCCTGTCTCAAAAAACCAATAAATAAATAAATAAATAAATAAATAAATATTAAAATTAAAACAATCCATACCAAGGTTAATGAGTCCACCAAGCTGCTTGCCTGATGGAAGCTGTGGGGTTGTGGAGAGTTGGAAGGTTGCAGACCCAGAGTCAAATTATCTTCAATTCTCTTCAGTTCTTAAAGTAGCCCACTTCTGTATTTGGCCTAACTCCCTGTGACTGTTATATAAGGCCTGTTGGAGCACGCTAACTTAGCAGACTTCTAGCTTTCACCGACCAAGAAACGAAGGATGACATTGGGTAGTATATGAAACCTACAGCAGATATGTTCTCCTGTTATATAACCCACTGACCCGATTCTTCCACAAATGTGCTTTTAAGGAAAGACTTTTGTTTATTTTTATGTACCTGGATATTTGCCCACACGTATGTGAACCACACACATGACGAGTGCCATTGGAAGTCAGAAAAGGGCGCTAGATCTCCTGGGATGGTATGATATTGATTAGAGGAGTTACTGATGATACTGAACACACATGTGGGTTCTGGGAACCAAAATCAGGCCTCTGCCAGGCTAGCAAGTGCTCTTAATCATTAAGCTCATTTCTACAGTTCTACCAACACAGTTTGTAAAACAGCTCGATTTATGAATTTCTATTTTACTGCGACTATGAAAACTTCTTAAAACTGTTTCCACGTTGGGACATGGTATTTGAGGATATCTGAGTCAGTATTTTGGTCTCTTCTGTTTGCACATCCTATGTGTGAATGGTGCTTACAGAGGTCAGAAGAGCGCAAAGAGCTGGGTAGGTGCTGGGGACTGAACCTGGGACCTTTGGAAGAGCAGCCAATGCTCTCAACCATTGGGCTTTCTCTCTAGTCTTGTGCTCACTTGTAACTGGCTTCGAAATAAGTGCCTCTTTACTCCCTTTGATGTAAAAAGTGTGTTTTAGATCATCGCTTCCTCCCTTAAAATTCAGTGTCAATCTTAGTATTATTTCAAATTCCTCCTTAACATTCACATTCTTAGACAATTAAGTGCTTAATTATTACTATTCTGTTATGAAATTTAAAAATCTATTAGTAATTCTATAATTGGATATCTTCCTGAATCAGCATGTATTATGTGTCTAAACGTTGTGTTAATTTCCAAAGCTTGACATTGGAGTTTAAGTCAGGCAGTCTTCTGTTTTCATCTTGCTCAGTTAACGGCCTTGGCCAAGTTCCTTTTCTTTTTCAGCTGTAGCGCTTTGTCTTTAAGTTAGTAGCAGCTTTCCTTGTGTGTGGTTGGTTCTGGAGTTAAGCTTAATACCTCCTAATGTCTGCTTGAAGGCTACCCCACTGCAGGGCACAGGAAACACGAAAGAGAGACTTCTGCTGAGGAGGGCTGGCTGGGTATGAGGGCCAAGACTGAAACTGAGGGGGAGAGACAGGTGGCTTTGGTGTTGATGCCATGGGCATCTGCTAGGGTTTTCTTGAAGCTGAGGTAGTAGCTTTCTTCACTCCTCAAATCTGAGTATCTCCTAACTCTTCTCTTTCTCTCTCAATGGCTCAAGATATAGTCAGGCAAGTCCTGAATTAGGAACCCTAACTCCTGTCACTGCCCTTCCTCTCCTTTGACCACAAAGGGACAGTAATTTTCACAAATGATTTTAGATGATTGTGCAGAGCTCAGCATGTGTTTATGTATACACACATGCATGCACACACATACACATGTGCATGCACACACATATACATAAATACCCACATACAGATGCATACATATTCACATATACATACGTACACACACATACCCACATGACACATACAAGTACATGCACACATACACGCATACACATGCACACACATAACACATACTTGCATACACATATGCATGTACACATATACACAATTATCACATACACATAGGCATGCACACATGCAATATATACAAACATACATACATTCACGTATATGCAAATGCTTATGCACACATGTGTATGCACAATGCATGCATGTACACACATGTGCATAAGCATATACACACAAATTCACCTGCACACACATACACATATATGCGTGCACACACAAGACAAACATATACATACAGACACATACACACACATGGGCATGCACAAACTTGCACACACATATATGTGCATGCCTGTGTACACACATACACACACACATCCACTTCCTCCATATCCCACACCCTAAGCAGGAAAGATACGGAAGGCAATACCAATCTGTAAGAGACTTTCCAGAGCTGTGATTGTGACAAGAGAATCAGGCAATGAGACCAGAGTGAGAACAAGCCAGCTCCCAGTCTCTGGAGAGAGGAACAACAAAGGCAGCCCCAGCCTGTGCAGGGCTGACCGCAAAGCTGTCCTGCCTGGAGAGAGGTCTCTAGACCTAAAGCTTTCTCAACCTTTGTTCTTAGACATTAGAGTTGAAGAGCCGATTACATGAGAACAAAACAAGGCAAGTCTAAACAGCTTAGCCCTGGTAGCCAGCCTCTCTCCCAAAGGGACAAATAATGCCAGATTCCTAATTAGGAGCTCCCCAGAAGAGAAACGTATAAAGAAATGCTCTTCCTGAAGGAGCTTGGCTTGGTGGAGGGTGTACAAAAGCTGACTGCCATGGCGTAAGAGCCTGTCATCCCATACACCATTCCCTATGAAGTGGGTTGTTATGTGAACGACAACTCACCCACTCTGTCAAACTGAAGCTCAGGATTCCACAGCTTCAAGTGAAACAGAAAAGATAAGAAGATGGAGACACTAAGACCCTCCAGCTCACTGAGAAGACACAGGGGTAGACGGAGGGGTCCTGGAACCCTGGCTATCCATTTTTTTCCCTGGTATCCACTGGAAGCCTCATTGATTTCTGAGACAGGCCGATGGATGAGAAATCCGATTTCTCACCCCACTCTATTCAGCATTAGTGCCATGAAATCCCATTAGTGCACTCCGGGGGTTCATCACAAATCAGACAATAGCTTCTGAACCGCCAGCCACGCACGATCATCTGGAAGTAGGGAAATCACACAATCAGAAATCCAGCAAAGGGCCATGAAAGGCAACTGTGAGGTCATGCCCTGTCCTTCCTTCGCCAGCAGGAGAACATGGAAGGCAAGATTTACTTCTTACTTATAGATAAAAATCTTGTGATGGTGGGGAGGGAGATGCTCTGCGGCCTTCTGGAAGAGAAAACATGTAGAAGTCTGAGCAAAAGTATCTTATGAATGGGTGAAAATCTTAATCACTTGGGCAAAGATTCCCAATGGACTTTTAAAAGGAAACTCCTAGATTTCTTTTTATTATCACTGAGGCAGAGATTCAAGCGTAGGAAGAATGGACCAAAGTCCCGTTTTTAAAGCCTCTGCTGGTCTTTGATCGTTTATTTCTCTGCCAGTGAAATGAGCCGACTGAAGGCAGATCGGATGATATTAAAGGCAGATCTACTGGGAGCTGCTCGCTCTTGTGTGAGGTCCCTGGCCCTAAGGACTGAGGGAGGAGATGAGGGCAGAGAGAGAAAGAAAGGAGTAAGCATGTACAGGAAGAGAAGAGAAGGAGGGGGGGCAAATTGGTTGGAAAATTTGCATTATATAAGGAAGAGCTGGGCTGAAAAGTTCAGAGTTGGAGGCACATAGGGACTGAGGGATGCTGGGAGGACCTGGAGGCCAGGCCTGCTTTGACCGGAACCAAACAGCCCCCTCAGCGCTGGATCTTCTGTATCAATATCTTGTCTGACTTTATCCTATAGATCACCCGTAAGCCCGTGTCTAATTCATAATACTGTACTTATCACTCTAATCTCTCCCTCTCAGCCGGAGCTACGGGTGCATCTATGAGGTTCCTCTCTGCTTTTAAACAAGCATTCACATGCATAACTTACAAAGTTCTTTTTTGTTTTGCTTATGTAGATGCATGTGTGTCGATGTATTTGCCCCATGCATGTGGGCGCCCACAAAGGAGAGGTTGGAGGAGAGCATAAGAACCCTGGGAGCGGGAGTTACAGGGTGGTTTGAGCCACTCCTAGTGGAAGCTGGGAGCCAAGCTCTAGTCCCCTCTAAGAACAGCAAGAGCTCCTAACCGCTGAGCCAGCCAGCACTCCGCCTAGCTCCCTTTGTATGCAATATGATTCCCACCAGCAGGGTGGAATGGCTTCTAGCCCTGGAATGACCCTTAAACCCACCCAGCCCACCCAGCTTAAAACCTCAAGTCATTCTGAGGTTACGAAGGTTACTGCGAATGTCTATGCTGTCCTAATCATCCACTCTCTCGGTTCTTATCTTAAGACAACAGTACTTTCCTTAATGTTTGCTTAATTCTTCGATTAGAGGGCTTATGGTATTGGTTTCGAATGGATAAAATTATTTACCATATATAATCGAAAGCCCTTTTCAGTCTGATATGTAAGGCCCAAATAGATGCAGACACAGCATGGGATAAGTGAGGGTAAGTGGCAGTTAGCTAGAGAGAGAGAGACAGACAGACAGACAGACAAACAGAGAGAGAGAGAGATACAGAGATAGACAGAGACAGACAGAGGTAGGCAGAGACAGACAGACAGACAGAGAGGTTATGTGGGTGTCGCAGAGGTAGAAAGCATCCTGCTCCCAGTTCTGCATAGCCCAAGGCCGGATGAACCTTCTCTCCTAAATCTCCTTTTAATAAAGAAGTGCAGATAGTAAGTCCCCAACACCATAAGATAAGCAGGTATGTATAGAGTGAGTTCCAGGACAGCCAGGGCTACACAGAGAAATACTGTCTCAGAAAAACAAAAAACAAACAAACAAACAAACAACAACAATGATAAGCAGGTCTGAATGGATTTCTGATTCTTGCCTCCAGCGTGGTTTATAGATAATGCATACTCCCTAGGGACAGCCATGGCTGCCTTCTCTTCTCTGACCCGTACGAGACCAGCAGGTCAGCTGTCAATCAACTAAGAACCGCCCACATCCCCGCCTTCAAAGACTCATTTCCCTGCGCACATGCTCCATACCTCCTATAAAGACCTCCTGGTCTCTCTGTTTGCTGTCCCCACTCAGAGGCAGCCTTTTGCCTCTGTTCCCCCTTCCCGTTTCCCTCCAGCTATCCTCAGTAAATCTCTTGCTTGAAGTCTGTTGCATAGTATGATTTCTGTGGCATTCCGTAGTCCTGATTCCCAAGACGCGTTTTTATAGCAAAACCCTTTCAGCAGCCTCCTGGACAGCCAGGGCAGCTTCCTTTCAAGACCTGAAAGACATCTTCCTGCTTCTCACGCCACCTGTCAGAAAAGGAGCTTAAACTCCTATCTTGTCACTTTAGCTAGCATGTGCGTCTGATAGCATTCTGTTCCATCCACACTTCCACACGTACCCTCTTCTCAAGGGGAAAACAGCTGTCAGCAGCTCTGCGCACCGCAAGTGCCAGGGAGTTGTCAGAAATTAACCTCTGCTCCACGGGATCTTTATGGAAGTTGCTCAGACGAGAAGGACCAAAATAATCTTAAGCTTTATTTTAAAAACAAACAACCCCCCCACCAAAACAAAGGAAACTATCCATCCCTCTATCCCTCTATTGTCTGTACTTTAGGACAAGTCAACTCACTGGAGTCAGAGGCTTTGGGAGAGGTGTTGGTTCCAACCCCCCAACCTGCCCGCCGCCCTGTCTTCAGACTCCACTGCCTGCTTGGTAGCATCTTGTTCCTACCTAAACCTCATTCTCAAATTATTTTAAGGATGTAGTTTCAAGCCACTTCTGTAGGGGTGCCAAAGGTCTGGAATGGAGCTAAGTCCCTAGAGCTAATTTCCCAGAGTGGACACGGGATACAATGTTTCCTGTTCTTCTGGACAAACCTTCCCAAACTGATGTACAATGAATCTGTCACCTCAATGCCTCTGCTGGTGACACTGCTGTCCAGTGTGTTCACGCTCTGGACAAGGCTCATCCCACAGATGTGTCCGTCTGCCCTGGTTCAAGCTAAAACCCACTTGGCCCCTATTCTCACAAATCTTACTTTGCGCTGCGGAACAATTCTGCCTTCTCTTTTATTTTACATATTGCAGAGGCCTGCTGAATCATGTGAACCAAGTGTCGGGCCCTGACAGCTTTGAGGTAGCATCTTAGACACGGTTTGAGTTTGGTCCTTGTTCTCCTGGATCAGGGTTGATAAACAAGTTTTTTTTATACTGAGACCTCATATCTGAGGAAGTGAGTCTTCAGGAGGAGTGGTCTATCACAGCACATGGGTTCCAAGGCTAATAAGGTTTTCGGCCTAGAGTGAGACAGGAGCGTTACTGGATATAGTTGCTCAAATTCCTCACTGCTATAAGGTGCCAGCAGGGATGAGTGAGACTGGAATGGGGCTGATGCCCAGTGAGGCTTTCTGTATGTTCAGGAGTCCCTCTATACAGATGGGGCACTGGGTTATGTACACTCCAGAGAGACTAAAACCTGTGGGTAAAATCATGTACAACTTACATATGATCTATACAAACCCTCCCTAGGCATATTAAACTACCCTTAGATTACATATATTACCTAGTGTAATGCAAATGCTATGTTAAGAGCTATTATACTATATTATTTAGGGAATTACACAAGAATAAACCATTTAATTTTTGTATACCTATTTAAAAATATTTTCTATATCTACTGGTCAAATCTATGAATATAAAGCCATACTTATGGAAGGTTAGTTTGTGTGTGTGTGTGTGTGTGTGTGTGTGTGTATGTGTGTGTGTGTGTGTGTCTGTAAGCACATATGTATATACACATAACTCATATACACATACTATCCCTGTGTGTGTGAGACCTATGGGTTCTGAAGAACCATGACCAACAAGGTAAGAATGAAAGGAGAAAAGACTGAATAGTGGATGTCACATGATGCCTTGTGAGAATTAGTGTTTGAGAAATGATGTATAACCTGTGAACAAAAGATCTTTCGCTTCAGAGAGATAAATGCTGTAATGTGATTAATTCCAGGATTGAGAGGGCTTTGTGGGCAAGAGAAAGTATTCTGAGATTTGTTCTTCGCCCCGAGGATTCTTAAGAAAGAGTGCAGGGTCAGAAAGCTCACTGAATTGCATTTCTTTCTTGACTTTATAATGCTCGGCTGA
>OZ030018.1:57773493-57775993 GCA_964023405.1 Apodemus agrarius
AACGAACTCCTTCTCCCTGCCGCTATTACTTGTTATAGCTCTTTATCTAGGGTTGCAACTTGGTGAGATTTCCCTCATCCAGGTTGGTAAGTCAAGTGATATTGTCATTAAGGAGGTCTTGTTTAGACAACTACATTGTTGTTGAGATTTCATGCGTGCCACTTTCCTGTCCTGTCTAGAAGAGCGCATCTCCCAGCAGGCATCCTGGTCTTCTGCTCCTTATGTTCTTTCTAATCTTTCCTCCATGATTTTTAACGAGAAAATTCTCTTTCAAAAGCATTCGAGCTTGAACAAGACATTACTAGGTTATATTACTATACGAAAAAAATCCAGCTGCCTGTATAAAATACATAGTAAAGTACCAGTACTTAGTTTAGGAAACCTGGTTTCTATGGTTGGGGAGTTTACAGGACCTAGGGGAAAATCTACTAATTATTTTTAATAAATCAGCAAAGTATCAAACTGACTTCTAAATATTTATCTTTGTATCTATAGGTTAGTGCAGCTCACAACCCTTACCAGAGTGGTCATTGCTCAACACAGAGACTCAGGTTGGGTCGAGGTACAGAGACTATGACTACATAGTGCTCAGCTCAGTGCTCAGTCCTCCTCCTATCAAGATTAAGGAAACAACCTGGGCGGTCGGGGTGAGGTGAGGAGAAAGATTGCAAGAGTCATGGGTTGAGGAGGACTGGGGTGAAACATTGTCTTATGGGCATGTCAGGACCTTTGCACTCCCAAACCCACAAGTGTGGCTGCTTCCATGAGACCTGCACAAAATTAAACCAGGGAAGAGGCCAGCACAGAAAGAAAGAGGTTCTTGCAACTAGATGATTGGCTCTTGGCACTTGGCTACCGGTAGACAGTCTGTTGCCTTTAGGCTGCGGGGCTCATGATGCTTGTCCACGCTTCAGTGGATGGGTCTATATTAATGTGCCCATGGGCATCACTTCCTGACCTTGGTTAAGTTCTTAAGAAGACATGAGTTGGGGGAACACACTGGGAGGGCTGGATGAGTTGAAGGAAGGGCTCGAGGTGGGGATGATCAAACACATTGTAGACATTGTACAGATTTCTAAAACAATAGTTTAATAATGTGCATTTAAAATGTACAGAAATTTGTTTTCACAGTGCGTGGAGTTAAACTCATGGCTTCTTTGATCACTACTGGGACTGTGTGCGACCTCTAGTTACATATGGAATAGATAAAAGCAACTGCTGTGGCTTTTTTTTAACTGGCATTTGCTCATGTGTATTTGATTTTTACAGAAATAGTCTTTGATCTTCCAGTAAAGGGAGTAAAGGTGAAGCAGGTCTAGAGATAAACACAGGTGTTTGTACAAGAAGCCGAGAGCTGTATGTGCAGGGAAAGTGTATTCCTTTGGCTTTAGGGATCTTATGTTAGAAAGAATTGAAGCTTGTTCCACTTAGTTTAGGCAAATAAGTTTTATTGTGTTAAAATAGTATAGGATCAGGAAGGAACAAATACCTCTGATGGTATACCTATTCATTTAGAACTATACTACTATGTGCATAGCATTGTACTAAGAATAGTGCAGTGTGTGTGCATGCAATGTATGCACAGTGTGTGCACAGCTCATGTGTACAATGTTTAGTTTGTGTATGCAGTGAGTATGGTGTGTGTGCAATGTGTGTGTATGTAGCCTGTACATGTACCAAGATACCAATGTGTGTATAAGTGAGGTTGTGTGAATGTGTGTTGGAAGTAAAACCTACCAAGGTGAATTTGTCTATAGTTTATTGGGAAGTGTCACTAGAACCTCTGGTACATTAATTCAGCATCTTCTATGAGTTATTGATTTCTACTAGACATTTCATATTTTACTATCTAATCTCATAAAGCCACATAGGAATTACATTAATATTCAACATATATGCAAAAATTGGCTTACTAATTTTAAGTAATATGCATAAGCTCATGAGCAAATGCAAATCTGAACTCAGGTATTCTTATCTCTAAAGCCTGGGAAAAGTCTGCAGTGTAAGACTAGGTAACTACAAGTTACATGGTATGTTGATATATAATTTCCTGGTGTGTGTGTGTGTGTGTGTGTGTGTGTGTGTGTGTGTTAAGAGTAAAGACAGAGAAAGATTGCGGATTCACTATTCCTCTTTAATCTCTTTTCATTGATTATGCCCAAGCAAATACGAGTTATTTTATATTATTTTAACATCTAGGATTACCTTTCCAAATATTTGTAAAATATCTTAAAGAGATCATCTTCTGTGGATGGTGTTTAGCAGTACTCAGAATGACCCAGAGTTTGACATCCGACCATAAGCTTTCCTACGATACCAAAATCCGGCTTTCATGAGCCCCTTGTGTCTTAGGGTTACTACTGCTGTGATGAAACGCCGTGGCAGAAATCAGGACTTGGGAATCAAGCTGAGCAGCAACTTGGAGGGACGAGCTCATGCAGAGGCCATGAAGGGTGTGGCTTGCTCCCCATGGCTCTCTCACTCTGCTTTCTTATAGAAC